>VMDO01004566.1:0-123549 GCA_007922755.1 Pedetes capensis
GTGTCTTACTGAATCCCTCACTAGTGCCTGTATGCTCCTGGGCTTTCTGTCCCAGAAGGCTCTCACTCACCTTGTGACTGTGGCTGGCTACCTCTTAACTTAGGTCGCTTCTTAGGGGCTCAGTTTAGCACCAACCTTTTCCAGGAAGCCAGCCCTGTTATGGATCCCTTTCCTTCTCTCCTATTCATGACACAGGCCTGATTTGCTAGTCAGGAAGGTTTCCAAGAGATAAATTCACAAGTGGAACTGAAGTTCATCTCACTGGGAATGTAAATGAAGTAGAGAAAGTATACTAACCAAAAAGTTCTTATTTCCCAGAGTTTCTTTTAAGGAGAGAAAACCATGTAAGATAGCAACATTTGGGATACAACGGGGACCCTTAGGCAGAATAAACTACCTCCTGAGAGGAATGGGGTCTGCTAATTGTAGGCTTTTGTTTTGCTGACTGGGAAGTGCAATTTGGGGCCTAGAGCTAGTACCTGGAAAAACACAAGGCTGAGAACCCTCCTTGCTTCCCCTCACTGTGCTTAGTGTCTTCTCTGCATAAAAGCTGAATGGATACGTATGTCTACATGCTGTCTCCTCCCATCACACCTCTCCTTACCTGCAAAATGGCAACAACTGCTCTTCACTCAATTTCCTACTTTTTTATCTTCAAAATCAGACTACAAGATCAGAGACCACATGCTGAAGGTAATTCTACCTTGTGACTGATTTACTGACTTAACAAATGAAAACACTATGATTTAGAGAGATTAGGTGAGATTCCCTGAGTCATAGAGCATCAAGGTTGATCTTGAAGCCAGATAGCCCAACCCCAGCACCGAATAACCAGCAACTACTCTGCCCCCTGAATAGCTTTTACCCGCTCAAAAATGAAAGTGGAGTTAAAATTGGCCAAAAGACAATAAAAGGCTATTGCTTTCTTGCCCCTTTAATTCCATCACTACCCACTCCCCAACTCTCTAGTTCATTGACTAAGACCTTGGTTCCCCAATACATTCCATGAGCAGGAAAAAGTGCAGTGTGCACACGTTGAAGAGAGTTGAAGTTTTATTGATTGTATTTATTGATCTATTAACAAGAAACTGATGTGTAATGAAAGGAGGCAGAAATATTGTTTAATCTCAGATAAATATTTATGAGTCCATTGAATCCATGGGTATCTAACGTAGTGTCTGAAATAGCCCTGAAATACTCACTTCTCTTGGTGATCTCGAACCTCCTTCTCGAAATGTTGGTTTACATCTGAAATTAATCTGTCATTTAAGAAAAGCATATGATATTAGGGATAAGCACAGACTGCATGGAATTACAAAAAAAAAAAAACAATAGTGATAGATAAAACAAAAGCCAAAAGCCCCAAAGGAGGAGAAACAAAGTTTAATACTATTCTTAGGTTTTTTGAAATTATCACATTAGATAATCTACAGAGATGTCAAGTGATTTTATACCTTCAGCTCACATTCCTTCATTCTCACTGGTTAAATCAAAGAATCTTTAAACAGTAATGTTCTTATTAGCCTGCAAATTTGAGAAACTGAGATAAGAAAGAGTCAGAGGAAAAATACATAGCACTTGAAACCATCTTGTTAGTGCCATCAAGTCATGTCTGACTCATAGCGACCCTCATAGGGTTTTCAATAACTGTTTGTTTCGGGATTGCTTTGGGAGTGGATTGCCACACGTCCTTCTCCCATTTTTATGGTGCTGGGAATCAAACCAGGGACCTCAGAGACTGCAGAGTGGCGCTCTACCAACTGAGCTAAATCCCATCTAGCTGGATTTAATTTTTTTTTCAATATGGGTTGTTGAACCTAGTCTTGTGCATACTTTGCAAATACTCTACCACTGAGCTGTACCCACAGCTCTTCTAGTTTTTTTTTATCTTGAGACGTGGTCATGCTAAATTACGCAGGCTGCCTCTTGCCTCAAACTTGGGATCCTCCTGCCTCCCAAGTTATTGGGACTGTAGGAGTGTGCCACAATGCCTGGCTTGGGTTTGATATTTTAAAAGTAGAAAATACAATCTTGAGAAGTTTTAAATGTTTTGATGACTATTCAAACATACACAAAAACCATACTTTGTAAAAGGATTCAGTACTTCCTTTCTTTTGGATGTGAGATCTCTTAATTAGCACATTTATATCTTCTCTAGCTGCTGGATAAAGTGGGAGGAGTGTAGGAATGAAGGAGATGAGGAAGTGGGGTTGGGATGGGAAAGACAATACGAAGATAAAACGTTAGTGGTCACTGCCACAAAGTATCAGTTGACAACAATTAGTAATATGTCAGTGAAACTAAATGAACATTGCGTGGAACTAATATATTTCATGGCATTTGCACACAGCAGCTCAAGAACATAGATAGTGAATGCACAGAGAGCCGCGCATGGAAATAGAGTAAGAAGTAGCAAAGAGAACAGCAGGTAACTCCCTATTGGATATTTTTCCTTTGCTCAAATGACAAAAGGACTGTGAAGAATCCACTCCTGGAGACAAGTCACCCTTGGGATGTCACTTCCAACCCAGCCACACATTTATGCCACACAGGCAAAAACACTGCCTGCAAGACCCAGAGACTGAGTTGGCTTCAATCTCAGCTGTCTTATAGTCACTTGAGGACGAGGTGAACTCATCAAAAGGAACACATGTAGACTACAATCTTAAGGAGCTTATGGGGTTTTTTTTCTTACAGGAAACATCTTGTGGAAGAACAGAGTTGATATATGGAGAGAATTAGCGTATAACAGACTTTGCCCTCTAATTTTATTATTCTTTTTCCCAAGAGTCAACATAAAATATCGAATTATACTTCAGCAAACAACAGACTTAATGAACCTTAAGTGTTGTCTTTTCATTATTAATCTGGCAATTATGTTGATTTTCCAATGTTTTAAAAGGGCATTGTTTTCAAAAAGTTGGAAATACAAATTGACATCTGGTCTTTGAAGGCCAAACACTTGCAATGAAGTCAACGAGCAGTAGGTGGCACTCTTACCTTCTCTAGCTGCTCAATGCAGGCTGTGTGGACCACGATTTTACAGACCGCACACTTCCTCCTGAGAGCGGATTTCTACAACATTCAATTCAAAGTACAGGAAAGAAATGTTAACAGTCTGTTCTGAAGAGTCCCCTGGTATTAAATAGAGTCTATGTAAATAAATAAAAATTGCACTTATTTCTATTACTAAGAAAATTTGAAACTTCATCTTTTTTAAAAAATCTTCCTTTATTAGTAAATGACTATGGGGTATAGAGGAACACAGCATTGGCTTTTTCCATTATGCATCCTTTACATCAGTCCTGGCAACACTTTCATCAACCCCCAACGTTTATGGAGGCTTATGGCTACTATGTACTAAAACTCAAATGTATATTTGGGTTATATTCCTCTATTTTGTCAATGTACTCATGAAGTTGTGCTGTTTACATTGAGATCATCCTCTCCCCCTTTATCCCTTCACACTGATCCTCCCCCATCCCACCTTGCACAATCTTCGCTTCCCTCTGCTAGTTCTTAAAACCTCATCTTAAACATTAAGTAACATGACAAACTTCATCAGCAGTCTCCACTCACCAAGTTGCTCTACAGCCATGTGACCTACAGTGGCCCAGATCTTTCCTTCCAAGTACAATAATGTTGTTGTTGTTGTTGTTGTTGTTGTTGTTAGGTGCGCTAGAGTCTGTATCTGACTCATAGCGACCCTCATGGGGTTTTCAATGGTTGGCTGTTTCGGGATTGCCTTGGGAATGAATTGCCAGGTCCTTCTCCCATTTTTGTGGTGCTGGGAATTGAACTCGGGACCTCAGAGACTGCAGTGCAGCGCTCTACCAACTGAGCTAAATCCCAGCCCCACAATAATAATAGGTGTTATGTATTGAGTATATGTGAACCAGTCCCTTCATTCTGTTACAGTAGTTCTAACTTTTATGACCTAAAAATGTAGGCATTATTATCTTGTCTTTTTATCTTTTTCTTTTTTTTTTACATTTTTTACTTAAGTAGTAAAGGGTCAGGACCATCTTCCTTACTTAGTTCTACAATCAAGTCAAGCATTCTTTCCCTACTTCCAGAGAATCTACATTTCAATGGCCAGTCACTGTGAGCCTCTATTCTAGGCACAAATCTAAACTGAGATACTTGGATTTCTGACTGTATTTTCTAGAGAAAGAACACAGGTTCAGCTCTTACCCCAGGGAACAATATTAACATCAAACACAGGAAGCAGTTAATATTAATATAGTGCATGCTATGTGCCCTTATGCCTGCAGCCGTAGCCCTGTGGCATCCGATCCCATCAGATCTCAGAAGCTAAGCAGGGTCAAGCCTGGTTAGTACTTGGATGGGAGACCACCTGGGAACACTAGGTGCTGTAGGCTTGGGAGATGGACCAGCAACCCACTCCCAAAAATCAATCCACCATTGAAAACCCTATGAACAGCAGAGAAGCACTGACAAAGTGTTTCATCTGTTGTATGTAGGGTTGCTAGGAGTCAGACACCCACTCAACGGCACCTAACAACAACAACATGTGCCCTTATATGCACTTCGCAAGTAGTAATTCATTTAACCCTCACAACCCTAAGATGGATATTATTCTTATACCCACTTTACAGATGAGAAAATCAAGGCACAGTAAGTGACCTATCCAAGGTCATATAGTTTGGGCACAGGGGAGCTAGTTGTCTGGCTCCAAAGCATTACATTATTTGGCTGCTCTGACAGTTGGTATCTGTTTAAATTCACAATAAAAAGATTTCTAATATTCATCTTTTCCCTAGCAATAAGAAACATGCTGCAGAGAGAGAGAGACAAAGGAGTGTGTTCTAGATGTCATTCTTGCCAGTATCACGTAGAACCTAAGGTAGAAATACTCAGACCTCTCTACAAAGACAAGACTGGAAGGAAGACTTGCCTGGATAATTTTTGCGTTTGAACCTTGAGAGAAATGCACTATGGCAAAGTCAATCTGCCAGTCTACCAAAACAGCCCAATGTGAAAGTCTCTGCCTTTTGGAAGGTGACAGTACAGACTACTAGAGGCCGCCAGTCTCTAAGGACAGTGGCTACTCCAGCTGAAGTCGATTGTTGAGCCAACCATGGCAGGCAGGTGCAAAGGAGCACAGCCTTGCTGTAGCCAAAGGACATTGCAAGGACTGCAGAGAGCCACGTGGGAGGAACAGAACCAGGAAAGAAACATCACCTCCTGGTTCCGCCATGGCTCCAGTCACTCAATTTGGGGCACTGAGCCTATTGATGCCAATGATAACAGTGTTACAGACATCAATAAAGGGACTAAGTTATTGTAGTGCTGCAGCGGGCACAATGGTGGAATGTATCCACTGCCTGAGGTTTACTGACCCTGCTCCTGGATGCTTTAATCGCTCTTGGCTTTCCTCTTCCTGAGGAAAGAATATCATCTAAAACATTGAATAAGTTTGATGGTCAATTGATTTTGCAAAGAACAAAAGATAAGGGAAGCTAAAGGATCCAGTAAAACTACTGAAAAGTCTCTTGCTCTACTACTGAAAAGAGAAGGAGGAGGCACACACAAACAAAGAACAACAAGACCCATGTGAAATAGTTGTAGCACCAGCCAGACAAGCAGCAGCAGAAACAATAAAATTCTCCTTTGCAAATTTTCATGAGCGGAATGCCCATAAGCAAATGACTGTTGCTCTCCTGTTTCGTAAGGATGTCCCGGTTGGACCACTCCATCAGCACCACCTGCAGAAATGCACGGGGTGTCTGAGTCCCACTGCTAATGAGTTACAGTGACACTAAGGACACTGGAGGTGATTCTGGTCTGCTTCTCACGTTCACAACACCTCGACTTGATTACACTGCACAAAAAAACAAAGCAAGACTATTAAAGGCAGGCAACCACTTATGGGCTGTGATTCACCATCTCTGGAAAGCATCCTTCCTTATCAGCGTCTCCTACCTTGGTCTAGCTTTGTGCTTGACAGTGTGCTCTGTATCCAGTTCTGTGGAGCTCCAGGGATTCCAGAGGCTCCTGTGAAGTCACTGAGGAGGAAGCAGTGGATACCAAATGGCTCAGGAGCCTTGTGCACTCACAGAAACCAGAACCCTCTTCCTTTCTTTGCTTCATGTGGCAGGATTCTGAATCTTTCTTTTTTGGCACTACTGTGGGGTTGAAGACAGGATCTCACACATGCCAGGAAAGTGCTCTACCACTGAGTTGCACCCCCAGTCCCTTTATTTATTTATTTTGAGACAGGGTCTTGCCAAGTCATTTAGGCTGCCTCTAGTCTTGAACTCACGATCCCCCTGCCTCGGCCTCCTGAATTGCTGGATCACAGAAGTGTACCATGGCACCTGGCTAGAATCTCTGGTGAACAAGGGATCTGGCCAACAAGAGTTTGAGAGGCCCTGGGTAAAGATATACTATCCATCAGTTTTCTGGAACAACATTAACATTATCCATTTCTGGAACAACATTAAACACACTAATATCATTCATCAGGAATAATTCAAGTGCAACGTTCTATGTCTGACAACATATAAAGTGTTATAAGTTATAAAACTAATTTTAATCAAATAATATCAAATTTTAAAGGAGCCTCTTAAGATATATTACACATTTCTGTGCCTTTTGAAGTGGAATATATGGACCATAATCTAAATTTTTCTGCACAGCCACAGTATGACAGATTATACTACAAAGACCAATCATTTTTCTGCTTCCTGTCTATCTGACTGAAGTTCCTTTCAGATCATTGTTACTGCCTTTTGTTGTCCACAATTTCCTAAACGACAGCTACTAGACAGCTTTTAGTCTGAGAAATCAGACTGAGGTCTGATGCAAAATTAGGTGAATAAATTCTGAGTGAAGGCTTTGGTCTTTTTCCATAGTAGTAGTGAACATGGATTGTAGTTCCACAATTGATAAAAAGTATTTCATGGATCCAAAATCTTCACCAATGGCTTCTTCACTTAGGACTAGGTTTGAATTGGTTAAAATAATTCAAAGTAGCTGGATAATAAGCTTCTGGGCAGAAGTTGCTCAGAGTTTTGTGCTTGGTTATGTTATAATTTTATGTTGAAGATTTAAGCCAAATACAGGGAAATTCAGAATGTGGCATATAGGAATCTAGACATTCTAAATACTGTGAATCTTCACTTTCCCCAAAAAAGCTCTTATTTAAGTCAGTGTCTCCTGACTTAAACTAAATCACACTCATTAGAAAATCATTCAACAGGTTAATCGCTATTCTTCATATTGGGACACAAGTGTTATAGAACCTACCACAAAAACATAATTTAAAAACCAAACATAGCCAGGCACAGTGGTGCATGCCTGTAATCCCAGACTCAGAAGGCAGAGACACAGGAGGATCATGAGCTTAAGGCCAGAGGCAGCCTGTACAACTCAGTGAGACCCTAAGTCAAAATAAAAAATTTTTAAGAAAATGGACTTGGGGATGCAACCGAGCGAGAGAGCACTTGCAAAGTACTGGGTTCAACCCCCAAGTACAGCCAAAAAATAAAAAATAAATAAGTAAGTAAAAACAAAATAAATCTGAGACATTAGGCATTTTTAAAAGATTTAAAAGTTAAAACTATAAAGAAGTATTAATTTTTTCTTGTGATTCGACAGCACCTAGCAACAACAACAACAAATGTAAAGGCCATGCCATTTGACCTTACTGCCTTAACAAATGACCCTTGTTGTCGTCGTTGTTATTAGGTGTCCCTGAGTTGGGTCTGACTCACAGCAACCCTAAGCACTCTTAACAAGAATTTCCTGATTTTGTCAATATTGATAATCAAAAGAAATCCATTAATCTGTAAGAGTGAGGGGGTGTACCTGCAGAAGCTAAAGCAATGCAGAATGTAATACAGATCACATCCCACCATGTCTCACTTAGATCTAATAAAAACATGATCAGGAGTAACTTAAATAATAACAGGTTGATACGCTGTGCTGTAGGGCTGGGATTTAGCTCAGTTGGTAGAGTGCTGCTCTGCAGTCTCTGAGAGCTCTGCAGTGTCTGAGTCCCTGGTTGGATTGCCAGCACTGCAAAAATGGGAGAAGGATGTGGCAACCCACTCCCTAGGCAATCCCAGCCATTGAAAACCCTATGAGGGCTGCTGTGAGTCAGATATAACTCGATGGCACCTAACAACAACATGCCATGCTGTAGGAGGTGGGCATGATCTAGTGGCACGTGGTGGCTAGAAGGGAAGACACACCCCAAGTCCTGGCATAGCCCCCCTCATTTCCCATGCTGCAGGCACCGCTGGCATTCCAGGCAGGGGCAGGGCCTCACCACACTGCAGTTCCTACCAAGCTCAGGAGTAAAACTGCCACAGCTCAGACCACTGAGGCTGGAGCTAGCGATTTCAGGGACAGAAGAACTGGAGGCAAGCAGTGGCAGGCAGTATACAACTGTCCAATAAGAGGGTTAATATCTAATCTTTTCCCATCTACCCGCATCCCTTGGCCATAAGTCCTTGATCTACACGCAGCACCAAGAAAGCTATTTTCTCTCCTTTTGAGCAAAAGATGTGATTTCTGCTAAGTTACAATGAAGATCTAGTGGTAGTTAACAGAGTTTGATAGAGACAGAAAGAGAAGGAAGGAAGGAAAGAGGGAAGGAAGGCTAGAAGGAAGGAGATGAAAAATAAAGATGAAAGGAAGGGGGGAGGGAGAGAAGTTGGGGGAGAAGGGGAATAGAAAGAATGGGGAAAGGGAAGATGTGGACGCTTTGCAGCCTTAAGTAACCTATTTTCATAGGCCTGTGGTTTAGGACACTGTTAGAGCCTTCTTGCTGCCCAAGGTAACTGAAATTAAATATTTGCCTCTCCCCAAGTCTGAAGTTTGATCCTAAGAAGCCAGGACCAGATGCAAGCTGCCCCTTTCCCAATAAGGCACACATCAAATCTGTTTTTCCCTAAAGATGGAGCACAGTATAGTGCCTGCTGAGCATGGATCTGCTGTGGTCTTCAGAACCCATGTGCCCAGCCGGGCATGGTGGCGCACGCCTGTAATCCCAGTGGCTCGGGAGGCAGAGGCAGGAGGATCACAAGTTCAAGACCAGAGGCAGTCTGTGTAACTTAGTGAGACCCTGTCTCAAAAAGTAAAAAAAATGGGCTGAGGGTACAGCTCAGTGGTCCAGCGCTTGCAGAGCATGCAAGCTCGAGGCCTTGGGTTCAACCCACAGTATTGCAAAAAAATAAAAAAGAAAGAAAGAAAGAAAGAAAGAAAGAAAGAAAGAAAGAAAGAAAGAAAGGAAGGAAAAGAACCCATATGCCCCTGCCCACCTCTGTGGGAAGTGGAGGAGGCAGTGGGGAGCAGGGCCTGCCTGGACCCTTTCTCTGAGTCCAAGAGCTCAGAGGCCAGAGACTGCTCTGGCCCCCAAAGAACCAGAACAAAGGTGGTGCTCACAGCAGGTCACTCTAGAGAGAGTTCCCAGAGCCAGGGCCACAGGCCTAATGCAGAGAATCACTGCTTCTGCTGAGCCTGCCCACAAGGAGGCCAGAATGAGCAAGGAATGGAGTCATGGGGAGGGAGTTCAGGCAGGAACCAAGGAGACCAAGAGCAGGAGGAAGCAGAGAAAGCAGCTGGAGGAAGGGGCTGTTGAGCCTGGGTGGTGAAAAGCCCAGGAAAGAAGCAATGAGGAGGCTAATGGGGCGGGTTTACCCTCAACTGCCTCCCAGCTGCCCTCTCCCCAGTGATTTCCCAGCCCCTTGGCCTTCTGGATCAGAAGACTCATCTGGAATAGAACCCAAGGGAGGCCTGGGACTCAGGCAAAGGGATCAAGGACAATGGCTGTGGTGCCCTCTCTCCCTTTAGACCACAGGGCTGAGCCCCAGCAGCACTCCGGTGGGAGGGCAGGGAGGAGGGGGCCACACATCCTGGCAAGGCTGGCCTGTCCTCTTTTCCTCTCACAGGGTGGGGTTAAGGGATGCTTAAGAAGGCCCAGGGGAGGGAACTTCCAAGCCTGTGGAATCCAGTGTTCTTTGGTGGGTGGGGACTGCCTCTCTGGGCAGCGAGAACTTTGTTGCTGTATAATCCAAGGTAAATGAAAACAGGAGTTCTTTAATTTATTTAAAAACCCAATTAGAAGAAATGACAAGCACTCTTGGCAAATCCTGCTACTCTGGGGAGTCCAGGATGCAATCTGTAAATTGGTATTAGGAAAAATGAAGAATGACATTATCTGAAAGCTCCATTAATATGACTTCAAAGCTAAGTTCAGGCTCCACTGTCACTCATGGTGGCTCCTCTTTTCCTTCAAAAAAACAAAACATTTTGGACAAGCCAGGACGGTGGCCAGCTGAAGTTCCAGCACACAAGTATGAGAGGTCCTCAGGATATTATTAAGTCTGTCTGTGACAATAGGATCTCATGATCTCAGATGCACATGTCCAGGGTAGTCTGTGACGCAAGTAGAAATTCAGGTCTCCTTACAGGGTTAACACAGGAGACCAGAGAGGGGCCCGGTGCTTATGTGAGTTGGCCATGCAGGACAGGAAGGCTTCATTCATCAAAACTCTGTGTGCATGTGTGTTCTCTGGACAGGTAAGGGCCTGTGAGGGCTGATCCACCATCGGCTACACTCCTCAGAGAGAGTCCTCCACTACTGATATCCTACATGTTAAAGGATGCCAAATGTACCTCAGCTCATCTGAAAGGAAAGGCAGGAGGAACTACTGGAGCATGAGTGGGAGGTTCTTGTGAGTGCAGCAAGATACTCATGCCATGTGCCATTATAAACCAACACACCTGAACAAGTCCATGCCAGTTATCTGCAACCATGATAGTCTGACTTGTCCTAAAGAGGTGAATTTCCCCTGTGGCTAAAACAACCTGTTAACCACCACCTTTTCCAAAACATACTATGGAAATTTAGTCAACAGAGGGTTCTAACCATCACTACACATACAAGGCAATGCAAGAGCTGCACAGGATATAAAGAAGTATCTGTCTTCTGGGAGAAGCTGGCAAGCCACTGGAGAAGACAAGAGAGATTTGAGAGAAAAGGTCACTTAACAAAAGAGAGCCACACATGGCTAAATGCTAAAGGAAGAGCTCAGACAGAAAAAGCTATAATTTAGATGACAGCAAGATCTCAAAGGCTGAGTCAGTAAGAAGGATCTAACGGAGAAAAGTAAACTCTTGACATTAGCCTTATAAGATCCACACATTTGAAAAATCAAAGACATTCTTGCAGAGAGAAGGTGTAAAGTCTCATTTAGTGGGAAAACACTTTCCAAAAGGAATCAAGACTGGCTTTGGCATGTTGGTTGGGTACGGAGTGCTGGTCTCACTGGTATCCAATTGCAAAAGCTTTTGGACACAAGGTCTGGTAGTTGAGTGTAGAGTTTTGGTCCCGAGTACCTGAGGGATCAGGTGCAGCAAACACCCATAGAGGTGGGGAGTGGGTACACTGGCTGCATAGAGAAGCCACACGAGCTGTGTCATGAGGGACCACAAGAGAACTGGCAGAGTAGGATTATTCCTAAGAAGCCCAGGGGTTAAAAACTGTAGAGTTACAAGACGTTGGAGAATCTTGAATGTCTTTCCACACTGCTATAATCCAATGCCAAAAGTACTGCCTGACAGATATTTTGGAAGGAAAAGAGAGAGGGAAGAAAATGGAAAGGGCCTGCAGAGTAGGGCCTTCTCCCCACTCAGGTCCTCAACCCAAACCCAGTGTGGTGAAGGGGTGATTTAGGAGACGTTGTTGTTGTTGTTGTTGTTGTTGTTGTTGTTGTTGTTGTTGTTAGGTTTCGTCAAGTTGGGTCCGACTCATAATGACTACACGTACAACAGACAAAACACGACCCAACACTATGCCATTCCTGGCACTACTGTCAGTGCTTCTCTGCTATTCATAGGGTTTTCAATAACTGATTGTTTTTTTGGGAGTGGGCTGCTGGGGCCTTCTCCCAAGCCTACAGCACCTAGTTTTCCCCAGCAGTCTCCCATCCAAGTACTAATCAGGCTGGACCCTGCTTAGCTTCTGAGGTCTGATGGGATTGGACACCAGGGGGCTATGGCTGCAGCTTAGGAGACATTAGCAGACAAAATTCCTGTCAGGACACAGGACTTCTGATATGGGTCCCAAAGAAGAGGCAATGTGGCTCCTCACAGTGTTTGAGGAGCAGAAGACTCTGGCAGGAAGCTGGGTGAAAACAGACTGAAGCTTCACCGCAGCCAAACAACCCTCTGTGAACATGGATCACGTGTCTTCTGGGGACCCCAGGGACACATGATGGGAGCTATTTTGCAGAAGACTAAGGGCTTGCAAAACTGGGCACAGTTAAGAACTGGGAGCATCTGTTACTGTCATTCATGGGACCCCACGTGTATCTACACGATAGTTAAAACCTAGAAATGAGCAGGAAGGGGAGAAAACAGCTAGAGCTGGGACCAGTGAGGAAGCCAGCCTTGGCCAACAGAAGACTCTGCCTGGGAGATGTAGGTGAGGCTATAAAGTCACTGAGATGGGATTTTCACAGGGCCTAAATCTGGGCTGAGAAACAGAAATTTTAATGTTGTAGGTAATGTGGGACCAATGGAGGTTTTGACTCTACCATGGCCACAAATAATAATTTAATCTGGTAGCAGCATGGAGCACTATCTTAAAGCAAAAGGAAGAAGAAGAAGAAGAAAGGGAGATGAGTAATTTATAAATCCAATCAACCAATAAATACTGAGCACCAACTAGGTAGCAAATACTCTTGCAGGTACTGAGGACACAGCAATGAATGAAACATTAAAATTTTCTCCTTTTATCTAACATAGCATACATTTTCTTGTACGACAAAGACAGTAAACCAAACAGGTAAGTATGACATATGTTGCTATTATTAGGTGCCATCAAGTCAGTGTCCGACTCTTAGCGGACCTATGTCTAACAGACGAAACAGTATTGCCAGTCCTTCTCTGCTATTTGTAGGGTTTTCAATAGCTCATTGTTTTTTTGGAGTGGGCTGCCAAGTCCTTCTTCCAAGACTCCAGCACAGGCAGTGTCCCATGAGGTCTCCCATCCAAGTACTAACTGGGCCCCACCCTGTTGAGCTTCTGAGATCTGATGAGATCAGACGCCACAGTGGTATGGCTGCAGGAATGACATATAATTGTTGTTGTTAGGTGCCACCAAGTGGGGTCTGACTCACAGAGACTTGCATAGGGTTTTCAATGGCTGATTTTTTTGGAATTGTCTCAGGAGTGGGTTACCATATCCTTCTTCCATTCTTACAGTGCTGGGGATCAAACCTGGGTCCTTAGAAAGTGCAGAGCAGCACCCTACCAACTGAGCTAAACCCCAGCCCAGTTTGACAGATCATAGGTTGTTAGAACTTAGTGCTAAAGAAAATTAAGGAGAGCAAGAGAGACAGGAAATATTGGGGGTTGGGAAGGATGACATTATACATAGGTGGTCCAGGAAAGGCTTCAATGAAAAGATACATTCTGAGAAACACCTGCAGGAAGTGAAGGCGTCCACTATATAGATAACATGGGACTGGGCAGGCAGGGTGGGGGGGGCAGGTTTCTAGGCAAGGGAACAGCAAGTACAAAGCCCAGAGGCATGAGGTCCTTAGGATGTTTGAGGAGTGGACAGAATGCCAGTGTTGGGGGATAGAATATACTAGCTGGAAAAAGGGCCAGATGACAATGACAGGTCAGGCTGTATGGGGTCTTGCAGGTTCTGGTTAAGACACTGGCTATGTTTCTGAGAGAGAATAAGTCACAAAAGACTGCAGTGATAATTCACACAGGAGGTGTTAGGGCCTGAACTGGAGTGATAAACAAGGAGCAGGAAAGAAAGGCAGAGATGCAAGAGCGACCGTGTAGTCAGCTTTCCATCACTGTGACAAAATGCCTGAGATAATGAACTTCCTTCAGGAAAAGGGTTATTTCACTCATGGTTTCAGAGCATGGCCCCTTGGTCCTGTTGCCATGGGCTACAGCAGCACAGTACATCATGGCGGGAGTATACAGCTGAGGGGGACTGCTCACCTCATGATGGCTGAGAAGCAAAAAGACAAGACAGGAAGGAACCAGGGTCCCCATATCCTCTCCCAGGGCATCCTCGCCTGGGTACCTAACTTCCCTCCACTAGGCCCCCAACTCCTGAAGGGTCAACCACCTCCCAACAGTGCCATGGGCTGGGGACCGAGGCTTCAGCACATGGACTGCAAGTGATATTTCAGATCCAAACCCCAGCAGTGACTGAGGGTGCACCCCCCTCTTTCCAGCCCCACGCAGATCTCCACCAAGGTTGACACGAGCTTCTCACACTTTGGCTTTACACCTCTCAGCATAAAGCCTGGATCAGCTTTACTACAGCATGTACCTGGCTGACTGAACACACGACAGCGTCCTCATGGGTCATGGCCAGAAGTGCCTCTGAGCACAGGAATAAAAGCCATTGAGGATGCTGTGCTGATGCTGTGTTTTGTTCTGTTCTAAGGAACACATCATCTGAAGCCCTCTGCCTGTGAAGTGCTTTGTTCTCAGAGACGCGTCTGCTGAGTAACCTCAGATATACACGTAAATCTCAGCACTAAACCAGGACCCACCTGGGCTGACGCACAGAAGGGCAACTCCCCAGCTTCCTGAGAGACACAGAGAAGGAAGAAAAGTGCCTTGCTGACAGTGTGGAGACACAAATGAACACCATTCTACTTCTCCCACAGCTGATAGGCTTTATGCTTTTCATTTGAAGGAAAAATAACAAGCAAAATCTTAGAGCAGAAAGCAAAGGGAGGGAGAGGACTTTGTGAGCTGAATACAAGAACCAGAGAGATGCCTGAAAACCTTTCTCCTTCCTGAGAAGCTGCTGGCTGGGCCTCACCTGGGAAACAATTTGGTAAGAACCAAGTTCCAAAACCATGTTGACTCAAAGCTAGAGTTAATGTCTGGTTAGAAAAAATGACATCCAATTGTGTTTTAAGCATTAAATTGGGACTGGGAAAAGCTGTGGTCAGAACAGTGCAGGATTCATTTTAAGAGAAGAGGAAAAGGTACATTTCTATATCTCAATAGTTTACCCTCATATTAAAATTTGTACTAATCACACTCTTGAAGAGTGATTTAAGAGTGATTTATGTTCGTGGATTTTGTGGCAGTTCTTTTATTGTTTTTATTTTATTTTTGTTGTTGATTTTTAAGAGAAAAGAACATGCTAAGCACTGCAGAATGATGTTCGACCAGTGACAGGCCTCATATTTATATGCTGGGGTAATATAACCATATAGCCCAGGTGTGTGATGGACGATAGATACCACCTAGGTTTATGTAAGTACACTCCACGAGGTTTATGCAATGACAGAACTGCCTAATGACACCTTTTTCAGAAGATAGCCCCATCATTAAGCTGTACAACATTTCTCTGATGGTTTCCAACAGAAAGCTACCACATGAATCTGCTAAGTCTACGTCTTGGAACTCACATGGGTGACTATTGCATACTCCCACACCTTTTAGAAAGCTACCTACAATTCAAGTCTAGTTATTGAGACATGAAACAAACATGTTACAGCTGTTCCTTGGTATGGTGAACGGCCTGATAAATGTGTATGGGTTGGCACAGCTGAGTGAAATGATAGTAACACTGACGGACCCTGTGGTCGTTGAAAGGCATGATGCGCCCCTTCCCTGACTGGCCCTCGACTGCTTCACTGCTCAGATGTTCCATCTGCCTGCTCCTGCCTGATCGTGAGGCATTAGAAGAGATTTCAACCAGAAGAAATCTTCAAAAATTCATAATTCTATTCTCCTTTTCTGGTTCTCATGTTACCCAAAGATATTACATAATTCCATAACTATTATTATTGACTGGTTCTCTGCTGTTCTTGGCTAATTTTTTCTCCCTCCTGCTTTTTTTCCCCACATTTGCAATGTTCCTCACCACAGGGTCCAGCAGGTCCTATATCATCTAACTGTGTCACTAGTTTTAACTTTATCATATGCACTCTTCCAGTCTGTGGTTTTTGCTAGTTGTTTTTGTGGCTGCTCTTTGTCAGATTTTTATGCTTTCTTTCAAAGTTTCATTTATACTGTTGTTGTTGTTGTTGTTGTTGTTGTTGTTGTTGTTGTTAGGTGCCATCAAGTCCAACTGGACTCATAATGACCCTATGTACAACAGAACAAAAAAACAATACTGTGCCATGCACACTATATTTTTATGTTTGAGTTCATTGTTGCAGTCACCATATTTCTTCTTGTTTAGAGTGGTGCCACATCAGCAAAAGGAGGTCTCAAGGGCTTTACTCCACTCTCATCATTAAGGTCAAATCTACTTTGAGGAGACAACCCTTTCCCAGTCATTTCTTGAATGCCTTCCAGCCAGGAGGCTCATTTTCAAATACTATATTTGACAGTGCTTCTCTGCTATTCATTTGGGTTTTCAATGGCTAATTGTTTCAGGAGGGGGCTGTCAGGTCCTTCTCCCTAGTCTGTCTTAGTCTGGAAGCTCAGCTGAAACCTGTCAACCATGGGTGGCCCTGCTGGTATCTGAGATGGCAATGGCATAGCTTTCAGCATCACAGCAATACACAAGCCCTCACAGCATGACAAGCTGACAGACACATGGGGATTTGTTTGTATTAGCAGGTCAAAATTGCCATCCATATAAATTAAGTCAAGTGTCAATATATGTGCAAAAATGTATATAAATATGATTGCAAGTACACAGGCACTAACAGATAGGAATTCGCAATTAGAGTCCTACACACAAACATGTATTCATGAATTTCAAGTAGATAGATATGAGTGAATGGGAGAAGGAAGCAGAAATCCACTCCCAAAGCAATCCCAAAACAGTCAGTCATTGAAAACCCTATAAGGGTAGCTATGAGTCAGACACAACTGGACAGCACCTAACAAAAAGAAGACATAAGGGAGGACAGGCTTCATGTATTACAGAAGTCATAATAAACCGCCAGACACGGTGGCGCATGCCTGTAATCCCAGTGGCTAGGGAGGCGGAGACAGGAGGATCACATGTTCAAGACCAGAGGCAGTCTGCGTAACTTAGCAAGACCCTGTCTCAAAAAGTGAAAAAATGGGTTGGGGATGCAGCTCAGTGGTCCAGCACTTGCAAAAGCACACAAGCGAGAGGCCCTGGGTTCAACCCCCAGTACCACACACACACAAAAAAAAGTCATAAGAAAAACAAGTTAACAGGAAAGGGCATCTCAAGGTTTTCTCAATGGCTCATTCAGGTTCTGAGGAAGTAGATCATGAGTACTGAAGAGATTTGAGGCTTAATATGAACTAGCAAAGACCAAATTTACCTTTTAATCCTTGCAGGTATGACAGCAGCATTTACGGTATTATGGCCTCATTATCAGCTTATTTTGTGGAAACACAATGGGATTGTTTTTTGGTTTTTTTTTTAATTCACAGTTGAATCTTTCTAACCAATAATTTAGAGGCTTTTGCTGTAACACAGAATATTATGTGTACTTAAGAAGCCATATCAAGCTGTGGTAAATAAGCTATCTTTTCATTGCTATTTCCCACAGTCTAAGCCATTGGTGGCACAATTAAGTCAAGGTCTTCCAGCCAGTCTAGCCCAAGCAGATCCATCATGGTTCAGCATGATTCTCTCCACACTGTATCTCCAAGTGGCAATGCTGTTTTCACTGAGGCGCACACACACACTGCTAAGCATTCCATTTTCTCATGAGGACATCATTACTATAGACAGAGGTGTACTAAGAGGCTGGCAGTACAATGTATACATGATGAACACTAGAAACACAGCCCACTTGGGACTTGCTAAGTATAATTCCCCCACTTCAGCTAAGGGAGCTGAGACCCTAAGAGACTGAGCACGTTGCCCAAGGAGACTCAGGTAAATGTGGAGTTTAGATCCACTGCTTGTTATAACTTACTGCTTCTCTTTTATTTTCTTTGCTAGTGGTGGACTAGGAGACCAAAACTGATGGGGACAAATAAGAAAGGTGATATTTGACACAGTGCTTTATTTGGTCTGATCTGAAGAGTCCCCTTAGGGGTAGACTAATGACAGCCGTACCATCTGCATGAAGATGGTAAAAAGCGGTCTTTGCGCTCTGTGAGAATCAAATAAAATTGGTTTCAGAAGGCACAGCACTGGCCACATAGAACTGACCCACATACACCAGAGTTTGGTAAGAGGGAGTGTGAGATCTCCCTCTCAAGAGCCTTAAAAATAAGGCAGGAATTCAGACATCTTTTGTTATAAGGACATTTCAATGGCAAAGCTGACTTAGTGACAAGTGTCTACATGTGGATGTCCCTCTCTGAACAAGCACATCATTAAACTAATTCATTCTGTCAATGAAAAATCAGAGTAATCATTCAGTGTAGCCACTTCTCAGTGTTGAGGATTCGGAAAAAGTACAAAACAGGCAAGGTCCTGAAGTGAGGTGGAGGCTATCTTCTAGTGGAGAATGCAGGTGAAGAAGAGAGCAATGTTTTCTAATGATAGAAAGGTGGGGATAATAGGGAAGGAGCAGAGTCAAGGGACAACCTGACTTTAGTAGGATTACTTTACTGCATGAGAGTTACTTTACCTCACTACTATCTCTGCTCCACGAAGGGGGTAGGATCCTTCAATATACAGACAGCATTCTGTACCAAATAATAATGATTAAAACAACTGCTATAATAACTGTAATAGTAAAAATGGCTAACATTTACTGAGGGCCTCCCCCATGGGCTGGACAGTATTTTAAGTGTCCAAACTGATGACCTTATTGAAATATCTAACTATCCAGCCAGACCACATAAAGAACAATACCACTTCCACCCGCAGGAGACTCCACTCTCATCTTCCATTCATATCCACTGACTCAATTTTCCTCAGTGAGAGACATAGCAGATGACTCTAAGACTCTCTACAATTAGTAACTCTGGGTTGTTTGTAGGACTCCAATGTCTTAGAACTACTTTCATTCAAGGAGAAGTGATAATAGTAGCTGTTATAGCTGTATTCTAAAATGTCCCCCAAAGGCCATGTGTTTGAATACTCACTTCCCAGTTGGTGGTGTGTTTTTGGAGGCTATAGAACTTTGGGAGATTGGATCTAGCTTTTCAGAAGCAGGTCCCTGGGAGGGAGCCTGTGGAGGTTTTTACCTGGACCTGTGGTTCTGGTAGTTCTCTCTGCTCCTGATCCCCTAAATGTGAGGTTCTGTGCCACAGGCCCCACCATGCCTGCCCTGCTGCCACACTTCTCCCCGCTATGGACTGCTATCCTCTAACTGTGAGCCCTCAATGACTCATTCCACCCGTAAGTTTGTTTCAGTCAGTTTCTCTGTCACAGCGCTGCACAAAGTGACTAATACAGTGGCTAATACTATTGAATGTTTGTGATATACCATGTGGCGATTATACATGCATTATCTCACTTAATTGCCAAAAGAACAGTAAGAAGCAGGTAATTATCACATTTTACAGATGTGAAACAGGCTTATAGAGGTCAAAACAATACCCATGTTATACAACTCAAAGCCTGGAAATCTCAAAGGTAGGCCATTTGATTTCAAAGTCTGCATACTTCATCATCACCCACCCTCTTAAGTGAAGGTATCAAGGCAAGCTTTTCCACTTGCTTGTTACTTATCTGCCTCATCTATGAGGCAGAGAAAAACAATAAAAGGCTCCTAAGAAACAGAGCCTTAGCCCTGTGGCATCCAATCCCGTCAGATCTCAGAAGCTAAGCAGGGTCAGGACTGGATGAGAGACCACCTGGGAACACCAGAAGCTGTAGGCTTGGGAGAAGGACCTGGCAACCCCCTCCCAAAAATCAATCTGCCATTGAAAACCCTATGCACAGCAGAGAAGCACTGACAATAGTGTTTCCCCTGTTGTACAGAGGGTCGCTATGAGTCAGGTACAGACTGGACGGCACCTAACAAGAAACAGAAGCAGTGTCAATTTTGAAGCCCAATAGTTGTTTTGAGTAACTGCTAATGCAAATAATGCTTCTCCATGATTGAGTGACCCTGAATAAAAAGAATATTGTTTAAATCTATTTCTCTGGGTCTCTGGAACTGGGCAACACTGGAGGAAGGAAAAGCAATTCCATGCACCTGGGCATTGTCTGGGTGACATGCAAACTCAAAGTTCAATTGGATGCAAATTATCTTTATTATTAAGGAACAGGACTATATAATATTAACTAACAAAGGAACTGCTTCATACAAACACACGCCCACATGCAAACACAAAAATGCCTCCTCAGTCTAACACTGCTATTGCAGAAAAGATGACAATTATTCTCAGAAGCTCAAACTCTTAAGAATAAAATAGCAAACATACATTTTTGGCTCAATACAGAAGTTTAAATACAAAGGCAAAAGAACTGCACAAAGATAGCAAAAGTAAAAAATGTTATAAAGCTCTAGATGGTGATGAAGGTTCTGAGACTTGTCCTCCCCTTTGCCTCTCAGTGGATGTGAACTGCTTGGTATGACCGCTTGCAGGATTGTTGTTATGGATCAGAGGTAAGAGTGAGTCCTAGAAAAACTGCACGGCATCATGGGAACATTTTTCAAATGGTTTTTCACTGAATCCTGACATCCCTTTAGATAGGGCCTGCAGCCGTAGCACTATGGCATCCAATCCTGTCAGATCTCGGAAGCTAAGCAGGGTTGGGCCTGTTTAGTACTTGGACAGGAGACCGCCTGGGAACACTGGCTGCTGTAGGCTTGGAAGAAGGACCTGGCAACCCACTCCCAAAAAACAATCAGCCATTGAAAACCCTATGAATAGCAGAGAAGCACAACAATAGTGTTTCCTCACTTAGAGTCACAATCAGTCGGACACCGACTTGACAGCACCTAACAACAAATGAGATCTGAGGGCTGTTCTGAGAGGAAAATAAAGGGTTCCACATTCCTCTCTCCCTCACAAAAGAAGCAGGAAATCCTCTATATTCATATCCTTCTCTGAACTTCATAAGACCTATGTGTATATTAAAGGTGTTTGGTGATTTCTTTGTTCCTGTTGCTAGGTGCCATGGAGTCGGTATCTGACTCAGAGCAACCCAATGTACAACAGGCGAAACACTATTATCAGTGCCTTTCTGCTGTTCATAGGGTTTTCAATGGCAGATTGATTTTTGGGAGTGGGTTGCCAGGTCCTCCTCCCAAGCCTACAGCACCTGGTGTTCCCAGGTGGTCTCCCATCCAAGTACTAACCAGGTCCAAACCTGCTTAGCTTCTGAGATCTGACGGGATCAGATGCCACAGGGCTACAGCTGCAGGCTTCAGTGACTTCTAGGCTTTATGATTATAAGCCTTTTTATTGAATAACACCCCATATTATTTTCACATCATGAGTTTAGTGTTCTCAAGAATGTGACTGGGAAAAGAAATGGACTGTGAAAATAGACAATGCTACTTACTACTGATCCAAGTAACCAAGAAGTCACCGAGAGCCCCAGACTTCCTCTCCTACATATCGTATCACTACTATCTCTATATCATTAAATGGGCGGGATCCTTCAACATACAGACAGCATTCTGTACCAAATAATAATGGTTACAGCAATTGTCATAATAACTGTAACAGTAAAATGGCTCACATTTACTGAAGGCCTCCCCCATGAGCTGGACATTAAGTGTCCAAACTGATGACTTCATGGAAATATCCATCCAGCCAGCCAGACCACATAAAGGACAATACCATATCCACCCCAAGGAGACCCCACTCCCTCCCTCCACTTATATCCACTGACTCAAAAATCGGTAGGAGAGAGTCTATCTGCGAAATTCTTTTTGTAAACTATCGTTGCTGATGGCTCTGCTTTTCCTGAGTCATACTGATTCATTAGCTCCTTAATACCCTCATGGGGGAGAGGCCCCTGGCAGACAGCGGCATTGGCAGCTTCCTGGATGTGTTGGCTTCAGGCTGGCACCCAAACAACTAAGAAAGCTGGCTTTGCTTCCTGGGCTTTCCTGCCACATATTTGATTCCCTCTGACAGCCTGCACCCGGTGCAGCCAAACCACCATCTGGGTGTGGAGCATCAGTAAGCCATGCTGGACGACTGGGGTGTGAGGCTCCCCGAGAGGGATCAAACACAGGCAGACCTCACTGTCTTCTGGGTCCAGCACTGATGCTCCAAGGCATACACCTGTGGACCTGAATATACAGCAGGGAAGAAAGTCCCCAGGCATCCAGGCTGGGCTCTGTCTCTGTCTTCTTGCCTGTGACACTCAGGTGCACGACAACTAGCATTTGGTGCTTCTGGGAGCTCTGATCTTCCTAAAATGAAACGGACAGGTGTAACCAGGTTCAGGGTCGTTGTCCTTTTAAAACAGCAGAAAGATGAATGTTTCCTGCACACAGGGCGGAGAACAATTGCCCTTGGGTTCTTTTTCCCAGTTTCATCCAAGAATCCAAGCCAGCATCCCAACTGACAGATGCTGGGATTCCCCGTTACAAGTAACAATGAGGCTTCCAATCCACCAAAAGAAGACATGGCCGGTGAGATATTTCCCTGGATGGGATACTTTGATTTGTCATACCCAGCTGTTCCCACCTATGACTTCTGGATAATATGGGTATTACACAGAATTCTAAAATACCTGGGAAAGGTGTCGAGTGCGAATGTTGGGCCTTGATGGTATCATCCCAAACACTAGGCTTTGTTAAAGCAAAAATCCAACCAATATGCTAATTAGCTTGTTAAACTTAATGGCACTAAACTCTAAGCAGGAACACAGGAGAAGGAGGGTGAACAGGAACATTTGTTAATTAATTCAATCCTTCCACTCATTCTGATGGGTAGATCTAATCATTGTTTTACAGGAGAACCTGAGACTCAGAGAAGCTGAACAGAGCTTGGATTTGTTTTTTTGTTTGTTTTGTTTTTTGTTTGTTTTGGTTTAGTTTCTGCTTTTTGTTTTGTTTTGTTTTTCCTATACTGGGGGTTGAACCCACAAAGCTGGACTCCCAGCCCCTTCTTTTATTTTTTATTTTGTGACAGGGTCTCACTAAGTTCTGCAAGCTGCCTCTGGCCTCAAACTGAATCCTCCTGCTTCAGCCTCCTGAGTCACTCAGATTACAGGCTTGCGGCACAGTGCCTGGCAGAGCTTAGATTTGTGTCCAGTTCTTCTCACCTCTAGGTCTTTGGCTCCCGCTCTCCAGTCCATCAATCTGCATTCCACGTGGCCTCCCTAATGCGCACCACTCACTTTCCCAATAAAACTATATTTTGCGAACAGCAAACAACATCAGAAGACACCATAGAATCAAAGTCAGGTGTTACAGCTGGAGTTGTTTTCATCAAACATTATCCATGAGGAAAAGATTAAAGCAAAATGCATGAGTGAGATAATAACAAAAGGAAAACAGTACTCCTCATTAGCCTACCCACAAAAGAGGGTGGCATAAGCACATTTACAAATAGAGAAGATATACCTGACAACAGCATTCTGATGTCTGACAGCACCTTTTCCCTGTCATGCAACCTATGTACTCTTTCTCCCACCGAACCCTCTACCTGCTCACTTTCTCTCTCTCTCTCTCACCTAACCAGCTATCTACACTCTCCTCTAACCATCTACATGCTCTCTCTCTAAATCCCAAACAATCTATCTGCTCTCTCCCTATAGCTCTCAGCTGCTGATACCTACCACCTGCCTATCTGCTCACTTGGCCAGAAACCACATCCCCCTCCAGCTAAACCTTCCAGGCTGCTTTGGATGTGCTTCTCTGGGTAGTGCACCTGTGAGTCTGTGTGATGGTGGAGGTGTCTGTATGGTGGACAAGGTAACTCACCTCACAGAATGGCTGCTACATTCATTTCCTAGCACTGCCCTAATGAAGGACAAGCTGGGCAGCTTGTAACAACAGAAATATATTGTGTTGAAAGCCTGGAGGCTAGCAGCCCAAAATCAAGGTGTCAGTGTCACTGGATGCCCTGCTGAGGGACCTGAGGAAGAAGCATCCACGCCTCTCCCCTAGCATATCGCAGGGGCCAGTGGTTCTCAGCACCCTCTGGCTTGTCCTGCAGCTGCCTCCCTGATTACAAGGTCTCCTTCCCTGTGTGTGTACTTGTGTGTGCTCTCCCCTCTTCTCGTAAGGACACTTGTCACATAGAATTAGAGCTCACCCTGCTCTAGGATGACCTCATCCTAATTAATTACATTTACAACAACCTCCCCCAACATGTTTGTCAGCTTGTCATGCTGTGGGGGCTTGTGTGCTGCTGTGACGCTGAAAGCTATGCCACCAGTATTTCAGATACCAGTAGGGCCACCCATGTTGGACAGGTTCCAGCTGAGTTTCCAGACTCACAAAACAATTAGCCATTGACAATTCTGTGAAGAGGAAAGAAGTACTGTAAAATATAGTGCCAGAGAGTGACCGCCCTCCCCCCACCCCAGGCTGGAAGGCATTCAGGAAATCAAGACTAGGGAAGAGCTGCT
The DNA here is from genome assembly GCA_007922755.1 of Pedetes capensis. NCBI lineage: Eukaryota > Metazoa > Chordata > Mammalia > Rodentia > Pedetidae > Pedetes > Pedetes capensis. Next base: position 24,410 of record VMDO01004566.1, read on the forward strand.
TCCTCAAAGTTGAGTTGACCTTAATGAGGGGAATGGAGTAGGAAAACCCCTGAGACCTCCTTCTGCTGATGTGGCACAACTCAATATGAAAGGAAACATAGTGGCTGCAACAATGGGCTCCAACATTAAAAGACTGTGTGCATGGCAGTGTTGGGTAGTGTTTTGTCCTGCTGTACCTAGGAGTCACTATGAGTTGGACCCAACTCGACTGCATCTCACAACAGCAGCAACCTTGTTCCCAAGTAAGTTCACATTCTGAGGTCCTGGCATCAGAATGTCAGCATATCTTTATAGAGTACACAGTCCTATCCATAACTGCCACTGTTTGCTAGATGCAAACACCAAGCCACAACATTTGGTTCTGACACTCTCCATAAAGTTGATCAGTGGCTCTCTACCCTGATAGTGCACAGAATCTCCACAGAGATGATTTTGTTACTTTTTAAAACATATTCATGCGTCTCCCACTCACTGGAGACCCTGATATGGCAGATTCTGACTGGAAGTCATGTACGATGATATGCATCTACGGAAATCCATGAAGCTGTACACTAACTAAGAAACCTACTAATTAAAAAATATAAAAAAGTAAAGTGCCACATGTGAGCATAATGCTGACTCACAGATGAGAATTACCATACTGAAGCCATTCTTAAAAACAAGACTTTAAATCTGGAAAACAAAGCAAAAAGAGGTGAAATAATATGTTCAAAATTCACTTGGAATATCAAGGAAGAATGGGCTTTCAAACCCAGGTCAGCCCCAGCCAGAGTCCATTTTCTCACTGCCCACACTGTCCATCTGTGCTTGTCCAGGCCCACATGATCTAAGTTAATATGTATGTCCACAGATCAAGGTTGTTGTTGTTGCTATTAGGTGCCATCAAGTGGGTGTCCAACTCCTACCGACCCTGCATACAACAGGCGAAACACTATTGTCAGTGCTTCTCTGCTATTCATAGGGTTTTCAATGGTGAATTGTTTTTTGGGAGTGGGTTGCCAGGTCCTTCTCCCAAGCCTACAGCACCCAGTGTTCCCAGGCGGTCTCCCATCCAAGTCCTAATCAGGCCCGGCCCTGCTTAGCTTCCGAGATCTGACAGGACTAGAAGCCAGAGTGGTAGAGCTGCAGGCACAGATCAATACAGGAAAATATTTTTCAAGTGTAAAAAATAGGTGTGCACTAGTATGTACTCTATTGTTGTTGTTAGGTGCCTTCGAGTCGAGTCCGACTCACAGAGACCCTCATAGGGTTTTCAATGGCTGACTGTTTCGGGATTGCCTTGGGAGTGGATTGCCACATCCTTCTCCCATTTTGTGGTGCTGGGAATCAAACTCAGAACGTCAGAGACTACAGAGCAGTGCTCTACCAACTGAGCTAAATCCCAGCCCTCGTATGTACTCTATAGAGTATATGTTGTTGCTGTTAGGTGCCATAGAGTCAGGTCCAACTCACAGCGACCCTACGTACACCAGAACAAAACACTCCCGAACACTGTGCCATGCCTGGCAGTATTGTCAGTGCATCTCTGCTATTCATAGGGTTTTCAATGGCTGATTGTTTCAGGAGTGGGTTGTCAGGTCCTTCTCCCTAGCCTGCAGCACCTGGTGTTCCCAGGCAGTCTCCCATCCAAGGACTAAACGGGATGACCCTGCTTAGCTTCTGAGATCTGACAGGGTCAGCTGCTCAGGTGCTATAGCTGCGGACAGCGTACACATTAATGTAGGAGTGAGTTCCTTTGTGTAACAATATGTGGCTGAACTTCTTTATACGCCCCATCACCAGAGCATGAGAATGATTTCTATCAGAGTACCCAGTAAATGGTGAGGTTGTCACAGTTAGCCAGCTGTCACTCTCAACACTATGTGAAGTTCCCTGGTGCTGGGCCCTTGGCCCACATAACTCAGATAATAAATGAGTGGAGAAGTATATATCAAAATAAATGCCACCAAACCAGAGTGATCCTAGCTGGAACTCTATTTCTTGCTTCTCTCCCTATAATCAGTTGGGATACAGTGATCTTTCTACTACAATTTCATTATATTTACATCTCTTTCTCCTCTCTTCACCAAAAAAAAGAGAAACAGTTACTAATTTGGGAACCGTTGCTGATTTGGGAACACATTTAATCCCATTAAGTGTCTGTGCACAGATATTCTACTGTATTAAATGTTGCCTCTAGAGAATGAAAGAAGTGGAAAGATCTTAAAGGTCATGTGGTTCATCCCTGAAGCTACAGAGCAAACTCTTTGTCCTCGGTCTGCTAAAATCACTGCCTTGCTTTCAATGACCTCCAACATCAGCCTGCAAATATCAATCCATATGGAAGGAGGGGGCCCTGGCTTTGCAGGACAGCTCTGATTTGAAATAGATGCTCCAATGCGCTTTAGGGTAGTCACTTCAGTTCCTCTGGTACAGATCTAGCTTACCCCTACCGCTAGAGCGTCACCATTATCAGCAGCCAATTTTACCTTCAACTGCCTTGGATTAGACCGTATATTATATGGACATGCTTCACAAGCACACTACATTTATAACATGCTCCAAATTTGGGTTCAGAAAATATGAGGACAAATACCAGCCCATCATTCTTTCCCCCTTTTCCATTCTGTCCTGGCACATGCCCTTGGGATGCTCACACATGGCTCATGATTGTCATTTCCCTTGTAGAGAGCTTGCTCCTGCCTCTGAGTTCACTCATACTCTCTTTCCCCAACTCCACTTATGGAAATCTTAGCCATCTTTCAAAACTGAATTCCAGTCCCATTTCTATGAAGCAGCCTCTGTCTACTTCAAACCACACTGATTTCTTCCATCTCTTAATTTCTCATGACATTTGCTTTGCTAAAATAGGGTCAGGAGAGAAAGGCCCATTTTTGGTGATGGATTCCTTCCTTTCCCAAGCACACTGTGCTTATACTTTGTTTAGAAGCTTGCAGGTAGTACCAGGCTGTGGTTATTTGGTTCCAATTGCAACAAAAAGACATTTTTCAGAGAGGATGCTTTAAAAGAAATGAGAATATAATATATAATCTATGTTGTTGTTATTGTTAGGTCAAGTAAGGTTTGACTCATAGTGACCCTATGTACAACAGAATGAAACACTCCCCAACACTGTGCCATGCCTGGCCCTATGTCAGTACTTCATGGGATTTTCGATGGCTGATTGTTTCAGGAGTGGGCTGCCTGGTACTACTCCCAAGCCTATAGAACTTGATATTCCCTAGTAATCTCCCATCCAAAGACGAATCAGGCCCAATCCTGCTTAGCTTCTGAGATCAGACAAGATTGGACACCAGGGTGGCACGGCTATAGACCATTATCTCTCTGTGCACACTTTTTAACAAAATGTTGTGCAATTCTAAGAGAGTTGCAAGTTGACCATTTGAACCGGAGGCTCCCCTGCAGATTTCCCTGTCTGAACTCTTGCCCAAAGCAGGTACACATCCCCTTCTCCAGCATCCTTGGAAGAAGGCCATCCAAGTCATGTCCTTCCTGAACACATCTTTTGAGCCCATCCCTCCAAGAATCTTTTCCCTCTGTTGGACAGAACTGTTTGTTGTTGTTGTTGTTGTTTTTGTTTTGTGGTACTGGGGGTTGAACTCAGGGCCTCGCGCCTCACGCTTGCATGCTCTGCAAGTGCTGGACCACTGAGCTGCACCCTCAGCCCATTTTTTTTTTTTTTTTTTTTTTTTTTTTACTTTTTGAGACAGGGTCTCTCACTAAGTTACACAGACTGCCTCTGGTCTCGAACTTGCAATCCTCCTGCCTCCGCCTCTCAAGCCACTAGGATGACAGGCGTGCGCCACCGCACCCGGCGCAACATAACTATTTATGTACTTATATTACGCTCTTTCTCAACATTAGGTTCGTGGACCATTTGCACCAGAGTATTTGAGGTGCTTGTTAAAATCACAGATTTCCACCAGGCTCAATGGCATATGCCTGCAATCCCAGTGACTCAGCAGGCAGAGGCAGGAGGATCACAAGTTTGAGGCCAGAAGCAGCCTGTATAATTTAGCAAGACCCTGTTTCTAGATAAAATAAAATTTTTAAAGGGGGATGAGGGTGCAACTTAGTAGAATAGCAGTTACAAAGTACACCTGAAGCCTGGGGTTCAGCCTCCCCCCACACAAAAAAAAACTTTTTAAAAAATCACAGATTTCCAAGTCCAGCTCCATGCACGATCAGATCAGCATCTGGATCAAGGAGGGAAAGAGTAATTTGCATTGTTCTTTCACAGGTGTCCCAGGTGATGATTTTGTACAGCAAAGGGTGCGAGTCTGCTAGAGTCAGTGGATTCATGATCTATAACTTGGTTCCATCTTCCTAACAACAGATATCAAGTTGCTTCTCTTTTGTTCACAGGACCTCTTCAGATACTGGAAGGCTTCCCTCTTCCTTCCCTCCTTAATACGCAGTTGTAACCCATACTATTGAGCTTTTCTTTACAACAAGGTGTCATACCATCAGCCAATTGAGCATTGGTCTCTGGGTCTGTTGTTGCTTGCCAATACCTCTCCCAAAACATGATATATAAAGATGGCACATATCTCACAATGTGAGGTGGGGAGAGAGGGCTGGAAGATTTTTAATGCCTTTATTACACACTGACAATTCTGTGAAATATATCCATTTACACTCCTGCCAGCTGATCATGAAACCACCCACTGGAGCCTAAGCCAACCCGAAGGCAATGTTATCATTTCATAAATCTTTGCTAATTGAAGAGGTACATAATGCTGACACTTCTGAGTTGTTTTAATTTGGGTGACTTGGTATTTTTCACAGATTGGCACTTGGTAGTTCGTCTGTGAATTGTCTGTCCCTGTTCTTCCTGTGTGTTTCTTTTACCTCATGATGCCACTGTGCTACCTGAGCCCTTCCTATGCATTGGCCCATCGAACCCTCTCAACAGCATTTCCCCACTCTACAAGTGAAGACACCAAGCCTTGAGGAACTGACAATGAGGAAACACAAAGAGCTGTTCCACCTTTTCACTGACTTATTCCTTCGTTTAACCAACATCTATTAGAATAAAACTCTTCAAAATAGACTCTGTAAAATGAGTCAATAGGGACAAGGGCCTGGGGTGGAACTATGGGGAGAGTTCAAGGACACCTTTGTTCTCAGAGTTCTCACGCCTCTGTTCCCTCACACTCTTACCTCAAATTCTCTTTCCTCTCTCTATTATTTCTCCTGGCCTGGAGGAAACAGTGATCAAATAATAATCAGTATCTAGAAGTATTATTTACTGATACAAGGTGTAAAGAGAATGTATGGAGCCAGACATGGTGGTGCACACCTGTAATCCCAACACTCAGGAGACTGAGGCAGGATGATTTTGAGGACAGTTGAGGACAGAGGGAGACCTTGTCTCAGGGAAAAAAAAATAGGATGTGTATACAATTCATATATTTCTCAAGAGAAGTAATATGTGACTGATGTAACTGTCCCAGAAAGGGTACCGGAAAAAGACAAAAGGAAGCAATTAGGAAATAAGGCAGAACACTGTAACAAATCAGTCCATTAGTTGGTGACAGCATCATTATAAAGGATATATGCATATAAGATTGGCTTTCCCTTTTTCCATTTTATATTATCTGATATCCCAAGGCCAGTGTTTATGCAATTAACTAAGACCTTAATGTTAATTCATTATTTATAGCATTTTAGTCCAAACAGCTGAGCTTCTCACAGATTTGGTTAATTTAATCAAATTCTATGTAATTATACTTTAATTAAAACTACATATGCATAAACCTGAAATGCTGGTATTTAAATCAATTGAATTTACAACAAGATTAGAAGAAATGCCAATGATTAATTACAGATGAGTTAGAAGCAAAATTAAAAATAATTTCATCACACTCTCCTTTGCTAGGTAGAAGGTAGCCAAGGCCCAAGGGTCATAAATTCCTAATGTCAAACAGTGAGTAGTAATGCTGAGATTCAAATCCAGGTTTCCCTACTTCAAATCCACATGTTCATCTTGGCCCTTTCTTGACATTTCACTATGCTCAATTTCACTCATACAAACCCCAATCTCCTCAAAAACCTCAAAGTTTTTCCACACAAAATCTACAAACTAGGGATCAAAACTGCTAAAGTGATTGTAGAAGGTCTCAGTTGTGAGCCTTTGCCATTCTGGGCAAGCTGACAGAAGTCATTGGGGGACTCTATATTCTTTTATAAGCTTTGAAAAAACCTCAACTTCCTTCTTATTAATTATTAACACAAACATATTCACTTGCAATTTCAATGCCCTACATTTTGCTCCAAATTTTCTTACACATAATAAACACAACAAAATGAATTTAAAGTACTATACAAATTACGATACCCATTTTCCCAAATAAGAAAGAACACATCATTCTTCTTTACTATTCTAAGTTTCCTATTGCTTTTATAGACCAATAATTTTAAACTATGCAAAATTTAAGCCCATTTCCTCAATATGAAAGTTCTAGTTCCCCCATAACTTACTGCACAGCAACCAGATTTTCTTCAGACAACCAAACAAGATTTCCCCCCTTTTGTGCCACAAGGGGTTGAACTCAGGGCCCTGCACATGCTAGGCAAGCACTCTACCACTGAGCTACATCAGAGGCCCTTGAGTATTTTACACAGGGTCTCCCTATGCAGCTCAAACTCTCCTTGAACTCCCTATGTGGCCTTAAACTCAGATCCTCCTACCTCCACCTCCCAAGTCCTGGGATTACAGGCTGTACCACTTTGCCCAGCTCCCAAGAGTATTTTGAACCATAAACAGATGGTCCTAAAAATGAATGGAAGGTGAACTTTAATAAGCAAAGGATACTCAGATTGGCCGGGCTGTTGACTGTGTAGATCATCTCTGGGATGGTATCCTCCAGATCATAGTCTGAATTAGTGGCTAGCCTACCCCGTCCTTCAGCATGGCTGTATGCATGGTATTTCCATCCTCACCTCCAGTAACGCCCACACCCACAGTCACTGCCCTGCAGAAAGAGTCCCTCTTCCTCTACCCACAGGCCTCACACCAGCCCAGCACCATCTCCTCATTCACATTCACCCTCTCCTCCACCCCCAGCACAAACAGAATCCCACCCCAGGCATGGTCCTTAAGCAGCACCTTACACAGGAAATCAAACCCTAAAGCATTACAACTGACCGGCTGGAAGCCATGTTAACTTGCTCTGTAAACCTGGGGGGCATCTGAAAAATTTTCTATCACACAAGGACGGCCTCTTTCAAACCCTTCCTGGGAAATTCGACACAGGGACACCCCACCTCCCAACTTGGGCTCAGAGGCTGTCTCCAAGAAAGACAGAGCAGGAGGCTCAGGGACAAACTCACTGCAAACCGGACTTGGCAGTTCTCCTCTCCCAGGTAGCAGAGGTCGCCTGAGACGTTGGTCTCCAGCCACAGGTGCTCCCCGTTCACGGCGTTCTCCTGCAAGGGAAAAACGCCACTTCAGTTTTCTCTTCAGGGCTAAAGCAGGAGACTTCAGCTTTGGGTTTGGATGCAAAAAGACTAGGGACCTCAGGAATTTAGTTGTTGTGTTGTTCTTGTTGTTAGGTGCCGTCGAGTCGGTATCTGACTCATAGCGACCCTTATAGGGTTTTCAATGGCTGACTGCTTTGGGATTGCCTTGGGAGTGGATTGCCAGGCCCTTCTCCCATTTTATGGTGCTAGGAATCGAACTTGGGACCTCAGAGACTGCAGTACAGTGCTCTACCAACTGAGCTAAATCCCAGCCCGCCCAGGAATTTAGTTTGTTTGCTTGTTTATTTACCTACTTACTTATGTAGTACTTGGGGGCTGAATCCAAGGCCTCACAGAAACCTTGCAAGTGCTCTATCATTGGGCTGCACTCCCAGTCCAAATTTTTATGTTCCATTTCTTTTATCTTGAGACAGGGTCTTGTTAAGTTACCCAGGCTGTCCCTGGCCTCAAACCCACAATCCTCCTGCCTCCGCCTCCTGCGTCACTGGGATTACAGGCATGAGCCATGGCACTTGGCAACTCCAGAGGTTTAAAAGCTTTCATTGGACCCCTCAGAGAACTGGTGGAATTGATCATGCTGAAATTCTAGAAATGGAAAAAGGTTCTTGGAAGACTTGAGCCAGAACCAAAATGGACATGAGGTCTGTAGCTGCTTTATCCATGAATATGGTTATGTGTGAAACATATATTCAACAAATGAGGGAAAACAACTCTGAAAAGTTCCACATGAACTCTTATTTATCCAGGACCCACGCTGAAAATGCCACCACCACCCAGGTCAAAATTCTACTAAACTTTGCCTTTACTCAGAGAATTGTCTCAGAGAAAGGATAGTAGTGTTAATGTACTTAAGTAAACACTGTTGGAAAGCATTTATGTCAGCAATGGCAAATTGGCAAATTACATGTGTAAGGGCAGAGGCTTCTTAAAACTTTGTTTATATCCTTGGTACTCAAAGCCTAACAAATTACTACTAATTCATGTATTTTACTAATTCAGTAAGGCCTTTGACCTAATCAATTCTAAATATTTCAAACTGAGTAATTTTACAGCTTCTGAAAATACATACTTCTGCTGGTGAGCAGCACTGCTATGATGTATTGATATGTGGAGCAATAATCCTTTTATCAAAAGTGTTCAGTATTGAATTAGAGAGACGGGGGAGAACAATTTCCTTTTAAAGTATGATGAGTGGAATTCCATGTTCCTCCTTACGGTACACTACCTTGGAAAGTACAAGTTTATATATTAATTGTAGATTTTGTTTATTTTGTTTGAAAGAGGCTCTGAGATATTAGAGGAACCACTGTATTAGATTAACCATAAAGGAACAAGACCACGTCTATAGGTCTTACAGAAAATTTCCAATTGTTTTTATGATATTCATCAGAAATACATGGACTTGTAGTTATTTTCTCATGGACGATGCTATCCTGAATTATCCTCACCTGAATTATCCTCACCCCAAATTCCTATCTTGAAACCTAACCCCCATGTAATGGAATTAGGAGGGAGGACCAAGGAAGTCAGAAACTTACGAGCACCCCACTACCTAACCAGGCCAGCAGGCAGGACCCCAGTCAAAGGCTGTGTGTGCCCTGCTACACTGCATGCCACCTGCAAGCTTTCAGAGGCTTGTTGGCCAATCTGTCCTCAGACCCAGGTGCAAAGAACTGCTAGAATGAGCAGGATGAGCTAGGATCAGCCCTAGATGAGAAACTGACTTAAGAACTAAGTGCCTGGAAAATAGTAGATGCTTAATACATTTTGGGAAATGCGAAGAGGAAAGACTAAAAATCATTGAATAAATGAATGAATGCATATTGCTATTCTATCCAACTCCAAGGAGTAGAAAGGAATAATTATTTTTATCTGTCCATTAGTTTGGAGTCATAAAATACAACCTGTAAGTATGAAAGCCTAACAGCAGCATGGCAGTCTTTTAACATTAGGAAAAGAAGCCAGGTGCTGTGGCATTCATCTGTAATCTCAGCAACTCAGGAGGCTGAGGCAGGAGGATTGCAAGTTTGAGGCCTGAAGAGGCCTGTGCAATTTAGCAAGACTCTGTCGCAAAAAAAAAAAAAAAAAAAAAAAAAAACTGAAAAGAAAAGGGGCTTTGGGGTGTAGCTCCATGGTAGAGTACTTGCCTAGTCTGTGTCCTTAAAAAGAGACATGCAGTCAGGTGCCTCAGCACGTGCCTGTAATCCCAGCAACTCAGGAGGCTGAGGCAGGAGGATCATAAGTTCAAGGCCAGAGGTAGTGTATGCAACTCAGTGAGATCTCGTCTCAAAATAAAATAAATAAATAAATAAATAAATAAGGGGCTGGAGGTGCACTTCAGTGGTAAAACACTTGCCTAGCATGTGCAAGGCCCTGAGTTCACCCGTTAGTACTGAAAAGAAAAAAAAAAAAGCATGCAAGAAAAAGATGAAGTGTACTTTTAGCTAGGCCACATATTTCTACATCCTGTTCTTTTCTTGCCTGTCTTGTTTGATGCTTAATGGAGTGCATAGTAAAAAACTAAATTTAGTTAAAGAGAAGTCTAGCCTTTGCCCTCAGCTCCAAGAAAGTAATGTCTAGGCATCAAGAATGTCTCGCCTGATAAGAACATTTTTGTTTACCTGGGAGGCTGGCCAAATGGTGTCAGCTTGACCTCCAGAATAAGTACAGGAAAAGGTCAACCACATGGTAGTCAGCCCTGTCTATAAGACCAACTCCAATTAAAATTGTGTGCACTAAGGCTTAGATAAGCTTCTTTGGTTGACAATATGCCATGCGTATCACCACACAAGGCTGCTGGCAGAAGTTAGCTAGCAGTCCACAACTCCCCTGGGAAAGGACTATAAGACAAGAGAAATGTGAATATAACAGCTTCCTGTGAGTTATATGCATCTGTCTGTTGAATTCTCCAAACTGAATGTGGTCATGGGGATTCTTGAGCCTGCAACTGATGTCAGAAGAGAAGGTGGTCCTGGGGGTTCCTGGTTCTGCAGGAAGGTAGCTAGCCTGGGTGATATTAGCACAAGAATGGAGGAGACAAGTAAACGATTTGGGGTTGTTTTTTTGTTTGTTTTTTCCCCTACATTTCTCACAACTCTAAATCCAAGTTAATAAACCTGAACTCCATAGTAAAATAGGCATGCTACTTAATAGCCTGCAGCCATACCACTGTGGCTTCTGATCCCATCAGATCTTGGCAGCTACGCAGGGTTGGGCCTGGTTAGTACTTGGATGGGAGACCGCCTGGGAATACCAGGTGCCATAGGCTTGGGGAATGGACCTGGCAACTTACTCCCAAAATATCAGTCCACCATTGAAAACCTATGAATAGCAGAGAAGCAGTAACAATACTGCTTCTCCTGTTGTACATAGGGTCACTATGAGTCAGATACAGACTTGATAGCATGTAACAACAATAAACTTAATAGATAATATCATGTAGGGAAATTCTCACTTCCCTGAACCTCAATTTACTTATCAGTAAAATTATAGAAATATTTGTTCCTCTTTCCCAGGATTGTTTAAGTGTGAAATGCATAATAGCCCAATGCTAATGATTGCAATAAGAAGTTCATAGGTGTTCATTATAGTTTCTATTATTGTTGTTGTTGCTAACTGGTTTTCCTACTTCCTCCTAATCTGTAGATGTTGGCATCACCCAAATTCCTCTCCATGGTCTTTCTGGCCAAGGCTGCCATTCACCAAAATAATTTTTCTCTCCTTCCTGGACATATAGCTAGATTCCATTTCCCAGTCTCCTTTGCAGCCAGGTGTGGTCACATAGCCATGTTCTGACCAGTGGAACACGTGAGATGTTCCAGACTTGGTCCATTAAATTCTCTCATAAGCATCATCCCTCCGTAGTCTTTTGTCACAATGGTTCATTGGGAAGTTAGCCTTTGGGGTGATTTTGGAAGACTCCTGGTGACATGTCAGAGCATCAGTCAGTTTGTGCCCCTGAATGACTATGTGAATAAGGGTCTGAGCCCACCCCCACCACCTAGAGTAGTCCTAGTCTATTACGTGGGTGAAAAATAAACTTCTTTGGTATTGGCCCATTACATGTTTGAGTCTTTTATTTACAGCAGCCTAGTTTATCCCCAACTAATATAAGTTTTTTTTTTTCTTTGCTCTTATTTTTGTCTAGGTCTCCTTTCATTATGAGCATCTGCCCCCAAGTTACTTATTATACACTGGAGAGTGAATCTAATCTTGGGTCCCAGTTTCTTCTTTGAGCTCTCATTCTGACACCTGCTCTAATTTATTTTACATTGATATACATTCAATTCACCTAACATACGCTATGATGGTCCTCCTCCCTCACTCTGATTCTTAGAGGATTCTCTATTATGTATAAAATGAAATTCAAATTCAATCTGACATACTAGACCTTCCATTAATGGTGCCAGTCAGTCTATCTTTAACCTCTCTTCATATGATTTTCTCTACTATTACTCTTCCTTAAACATACAAACCTCATTTTCTTTTCCCTTTTCTTTGTGGCATTTTAAGGACAATTATTTTACTGCTGTTACACTGGGACATCTTTCTTGCTTCTTTTCTATATATCTAACTTGAAATGTTGTCTTAAATAATATACAACTCAAAAATTGTCCATCTGCATGAGACAGGAAAAGAAAACAACCATCCCACTTCTAAATAAAGATGACATGTCTTCTAGACTTTTGAGTGTTGAAATAAATCAGTCTCCTTCCCCCCCCCCTCTCTGATTTGTACTAACAGATCTATTTACCTATAAGTAGAGTTTCAACTGGATAGACAGACTTCCAGGTATGGACATGATTCCTTGCCTGAATTCTACTGAAATCCCAGTAATAGTTATAGGTAAAAAGCTGAAGGCGGGAGAGTGTTGTTGTTAGGTGCTGATGAGTCAAGTCTGACTCATAGCAATCCTATGTACAGAGTGAAACAGTACCCAATTCTGTGCCAGGAACACAATTTTTTCATATATATATATATATATATATATATATATATATATATATATATTTAAGCCCACTGTTGCAGACACTATGTCAATCCATCTAGCTGAAGGTCTTCCTTTATTTTGTTGACCTGTCACTCTCCCCAACAGGATATCTATCTCCAGGGATTGGTCTCTCCTGATAACATGTCCAAAATACTTAAGGTGCAGTCTAGCCATCCTTGCTTCCAAGGAGCACTTTGGTTGTACTTCTTCTAGGACAGATCTGTTCGTTCTTTTGGCAGTCCATGGCATTTTCAATATTCATTTCCAAATACCACTCATAAAGAGTGTACTCATAGTATAAGCAAATAATCTACAGAAAGTGAAGATTTGCCTATAAAAATGTTTTAAAACTATAATTATAAATATGTGATCTATGTAAATGTCCATACAGTCAAAATAGAAAAGATGTAGACTACCACCACCCCCTGCAAAAATACCTTCAAAATAATAACAGACAATCATCTTGGATATTTTTAATTTGTGCTATACAATAGGAATATAGCTGCCAAGCACTTGAAATGCGTGTCATACTAATTGAGATGTGCTATCAGTGCAAAAAAAGAATGTAAAACATCTCATTAATTTTCATATTGATTACTGTTAAAATGACAACATTTGGTATATATTTGGTTAAAAAATATGGTATTAAAATTAGTTTATTTATTTTAGTGTGCCTTCCTAGATAATTAATAATTAATTTATGACTCACATCTATTTTTCTTAGATAGGTTCTACTAACTTTGTTAATAGCCACTTACTTATTGGCAAAAGATTAAACAGAAATATTTCTTGCAGACCTGTGAAGCTATAGAGTCTGATTTCTCCAAGAAACCATTATCATTCAACTTAAAATTCCCCCAATCTCAGAAAGCCTACAGCTGTACCACTGTGGTGTCCCTTCCCGTCAAATCTCAGAAGCTAAGCAGAGTCAGCCCTGATTAGTACTTGGATGGGAGACCACCTGGGAACGCCAGGTGCTATAGGCTTGGGAGAAGGACCCAGCAACCCACTCCCAAAAAACAGTCAGCCATCGAAAACCCAATGAATAGAAGAAAAGCACTAACAATAGTCTTTGGTCACTCTGAGTTGGACAATGACAGCACCTAACAACAACAGATTAAAAACAGCCAAGAAGTGCTAACAATAGTGTTTCGTCTATTGTTCGTAGGGTCACTATGAGTCGGACACTGACTCAACGCCACCTAACAACAACAATTTCAGAAAACAAAGAAATATTGAGGGTCTTTGAATCACAGTAGATCTGTTCCTCTATTAATGCGGCTAAGGCCAGGGCCCTCACTAATTTGTACTGAGCATTTCCTTATGCTGTATTCGGAAATGTGATACTTTGATTAACCAGACTTAAGTTTTTTCAAATAGGGTTGAGAGTGCGGAAAAATGGAGGTGGGAGAGCTTGTTGGTGATGACAACAGCCCAGGTTTCCTTGGACTTGCACGTGAAACAGGGTTGAAATGAGAACTTGTGCATAGGCGCATGCGCACGCGCACACGCAAGCAGGCGCACAGGCACTCACGCATGCGCACAACCCGGCTTCCTCCTGGCTTTTCATTCAAGGTTTCTAAAGATAAGATGACCTAGTTTCATAACCCACTTTGAACCGATCCCACGTGAAGACTCTGGTTCTCTCATCTTGTCCCTGAGCCGCACCGTGAGGCAGCGCACCAAGTGTACTATGTTTCTACCTAGCTAGCAAAATACACTCCTTTTCCCAGCACAGCAGCTAAAAGGAGGGAAAAGTGGTTGGGATGGGGAATCTGGTTTTGTTTGTGAGAGGCTCTGTTTTCCATAGTGTTCTGGATGAGAAGATGTGTTCCAGTGAAGGAGGAAAAATTACTTGAAATCAAGGGTGTTGAATTTAAAATCAACATGCTCTCTAAAGAAGATCTTGATGGTTTTCCCCCACTGCCTCGGGACTTGCTTTAAGCAGAGTAATGGGCATATCCTGTGCTCTTGGCTACAATACTAAAATCAGAAGCAATCTATAAGCGTAAATTAAGTCTCTATTGCAGGGGAGGTATGTGACATTTGAGAAGACACACATTAGCTGTGGAACAGACACATTTCTAAATGGGCTAACGCACTCTAAACTGGGAGCTTGGAATCTAGCCCAGGAGATGAGAATTTTTTTTTTCCTTTTTGAGCACCTCTTCCTCCCTTTCTAGTAATATAGCTTATTTTCTCCAAAACTGGCTTGGCTGACATGTATCTTATAATGTCAGAGAGAACAGCCTCAGTGGGCTGTCACTTAGAAGGTGAAGAGAGGACACTATTAGGAGGAGAGGGAAAATCAAACTGTGTACTTTATGATGTAACACAACACACTGTGTTAGGAAGAAATTTTAAATGAGTTCCTTGGTATTAAAATGCATCTAGCTATTTATTTTTTGAGTAGGCTTTAGAGTCATATTTAGCAAGTCTTTCAGGAACTGAAAATTATCTGAGTGCCTGTCAGCTCCCGCTATACATCCCCTTATTGCTGATTAAGCAGAAGCAGTAATCAATTCATCCCCTGGCATCAATAACTAGGCAACTTCTAGGCTGCTGATGCTGTACTCTCCACTATGAAGAGAAAGCAAGCAGTAGATATTGCATGTCCCTTCTAGTAGCCTGAAACTTGAGGACCTCTAGTGATATTTTTTGGCTAATGGTGACAGGCTGCGATATTGAGTAGGGGAAGAACAAATAGGAACTAAGGCTGGGTTTGTGTGTAGTGGTCTTTTATTCCTTCTGCTCCTCCCCTTTTCTCTGATTTTGGGCCCATGTGATGGCAGTCTTGAAATTATGGCATGGGAGGAAACACTTTGGGAACATTTAACAATAAAGGAAAAATGAGAAGCCTAAGGACACTCCCACTGAGCTAAATTAGCTCAGTGGGTAGAGCGCTGCGCTGCAGTCTCTGAGGCCCCGAGTTCAATTCCCAGCACCGCAAAAATGGGAGAAGGACCTGGCAATCCACTCCCAAGGAAATCCCGAAGCACTCAGCCATTGAAAACCCTATGAGGGTCGCTATGAGTCAGATACTGACTCGATGGCACCTAACAACAACAACAAAGGACACTCCATCTGAGGGTTTCTGTAGAGATGTAATGTGTAAAGACTTAGGTGTTGCTCTGAAAAAATAATACATTTGTAGGCTAATACTGGTGTTAGCAAACAGAAGTCAAGCTGTGATCAGTAGTATACTTCCTTGTTATGATCATGTGAAACATTTGTTTCAGAAAAGAAAGAAGCAGATTGTTAAAAATATTTCAGTGACTTTTCCTTCCTTCCATCTTCCTTCCTTCCTTCCCTCTCTCTCTCTTTCCTCTCCTCTCTCCTCTTTTCTTCTCTTTTAACCTGTTCAAGTCTGTTCATTTCATTGACCTTTGCTTTGATTCCTCATAATACCTTTCCTCATAATGCATGTACTTTGATGAATATTAGAGTACATATCTCTCTATAGAAATCAGATAATAATACCTTCCAGCCCAAAGCTGGCTTGAGCAGGAGACTTAAGGAAAGCATTTTCTGATAAGTGTTTCCAACATCAACTAGGGATTATGGTTCTTTTCTTACATTCCAGTGACCCCCTCTGAATACCTCAGTTCAAGGCATTGCCATGCTAATTTCTTTTCTATGGGATTATAAACTCTTTTCTATGGGATTTTAAGGTATGGTTATACGAAGGAACCATACCTTCTTCACCTTGTAACCCCAAAGAACCCACACAGCACAAAGCAGGTGCTCAACAAATGTTTAATGAATTAGTGGATTCGTCAGTTACTTTATTCATGAATAAATAAGATGCAAACTGCCATAGTTTACAAAAACTTTTCACACTTCCTGCAACACTCCATCCTAACAACATCCAAAAGGTCCCCCTCAGGAAGGGACCACAATGATCCCTATCTACAAATAAGGATGCAGAAGCTACAAAAAATCAAGTGACTTGGCTAATGCCTTGCAAGGGGTGGAGAAAGAATTTAATGACGTCCATAACTAAATGATTTACACTACCCCTCATTAGAATTTCTTATCTCAAATAGGATCCTGCTGGTTTAGATCAGAGGAGTGTTTAAAACATCACAAATATCAAACCAACTTTTTTTGGATGCTTCATTTATAACACATTGTCATCACTAGTCCATGCACATCCCTCCACAATTTTGTTTATATATTTAATCTTTTTAATTATGTAAATACTGGTGTAAATATACTCTATCCTGTCCTGTGGGTAAAATATACTCTTTACTTGGTATATACACTATATTATGGTATAACTATATATTAGAACTACTATATATACTCTATATTCTATACTATTATAACTGTCTTGAAGTAAAAGGCAGCTCCAGAAAAGGGAAGTACCAGGAAAGAGAACTGGATTCATGTCCAGTTCTCCAGGAATTTGATACCAATTTAACATGTTCACATAATATCTGTGCCTACTCCATATAATAGCATCTCAATCAAGGAAGAAATTAGATTTCAATTACATTCAGTCTTTTGCCAGATACTTCATAAATATAGGCAGCAGTTAACTTGGTGTGTGTTCAGAATATAAAATAAGAATGTAAGTGTCTGCTAGAAGAGGGAATGTTAAAACACAAAGAGATTAAATCTTGGCATATGTGCTTTTAAAATGCATCTATATCCAACTGATTTTCAAAAAAGGTGCTATGAACATGTATGAGAAAAATGTCGGTCTTTTCAATAAGTGGTGTGGGGAAAATTGGATATCCACATGCAGAAAAATGAAACTAGATCAATATATGTCACTAGTTACAAACACCAAGTTTGAATGGATTAAAGACTTAAATGAAATATAAGACCTGCAACTGTGACACTACTAGAAGAAAACAGGGAAAATGTTTCAGGGCAATGGAATGGGCAAGGATTTTCTGGAGAAGACACAAAAGTGCAGGAAACAAGGGCAAAACTAGACGAATGGGTTTATATAAAATCCAAATGCTTTTGCACAGCACAGAAAACAATCATCAGAATAAAGGAACAACCTATAGAATGGGAAAAAGTATTTCAAACTAAGCATCAGACAAAAGGTTAATATCCAGTATGGATAAGGAACTCAAAAAACTCAATAGCAAACAAATTAACCTAATTTTAACAATGGAAAATAGACTTAAATGAAAATTTCTCAAAAGAAGACATATTAATGACCAACAAACACATGGAGGGAAAAAGGTAAACATCACAAATCATCAGGGAAATACAAATTAAAACTACAATGAGAAAGCATCTCATGCCAGTAAGAATGGCTCTTACCAAAAAGACAAAAGATAACTAGTGCTACAGAGGATGTGAAAAAAGGGAACCCAAGCACACTGTTTATAGGAATGTAAATTAACACAGCCATTATGGAAAATATCTATGGATTTTCCTCAAAACATTAAAAATAGAGCTACTATATGACCCAGTATCTGCTGTACATAGGGCCGCTATGAGTCAGACTCGACTCGAGGGCACCTAACAACAACAACAACATATGACCCAGAAATCCCATTACTGGATATATATCCAAAGAAAATGAAATCAGTATGTTAAAGAGACATCTGCACTCCTATGTTCATTTTGGCACTATTCGCAATAGCCAAGAAATAGAAACAACATAAAGGTCTATCAATGGATAAATGGATAAAGAAAGTGTGGTATATATACACAATGGAATACCATTCAGCCATAAAGAATGAAATCCTGTCATTTGCAATAACGTGGATGGACCTGAAAATCATTTTATGTTAGGTCAAATAAGCCAGACACAGAAATACAAGTACCATGTGTGATTTCACTCATCTGGAATACAAAAATGTTAGACTCCTAAGTTGAAAGTAGAATGGTGATTACCAGAAGCTGAGAAGAACAGAGGGGATGGAATGAAAGGAAAAGGTTGACCAGTATAAGTTATAGTTAGATAGGAGTTAGAAGTTCTTATGTGTTATTTCAGAGCAGAGTGACCATTAATAATGATAATATTGTACTTTTTTTCCAAAAAGCTAGAAGAAAAATTTTGAATATTTTCACCATAAATAAATGATAAATGTTTAAGTAGATATGCTTACCTGATTTAAACATTACACAATACATACACGTATTGGAACATGGTGCCCCATAAACATTCATAATTGTTTTATCAGTTAAAAATAAACTTAATTAAAAATACTCCTCTCCCTTTGCCTACCCCATTATTCTTTTCCAAAAGACAGGAAAAGAATATGGATTATCCCATTGGTTCAAACTGAACAAAAAATGCTAAACAAGGTTCATCATGAAGACAGGGTGGCAGAATTTCAGAGTAGCCCTCCTCTCTACATGATCCTGTCTCTTGCATTGCTTCAGAAAGAGACAAAGCCTTTCAGTACAGAGTTAGAGATAACATCCATCAAGAACTTGACTACTGAAGACTCTCAATAAATGTGTTCTAATTGACTGAGGAATTTTAGCCTGCAGTCTTAAAACTAATAGTTTTTATGGGTGTGGTTTGGTTAAAATGCTAATAATACTCAACTCAGTGCTATAAAATCCATCTGCCTCTGGGTTGGAAGAGGAAGCATAACCAATGGGAGGACATGAAGTGCCTGGAATGTAAAGTGAAGTCATCTTCTGATGGAAAATAATGGTACCCCAAGAAAGCCAACTTGATTTAGGAAAGAAGTATGAGGAAGTCAAACTTAGATTCCATAATGTTGCTGAGGGTTAGCTCTATTCATCATCCCATCATCAACTTGGCAGAAACCAATAAGGCATAGGGGGTGGTTGTTGTTGTTAGGATGTGTACAAGGTACTTCTGATCTCACAGTTTCAAAGCCACACAATAGGGCTGCAAATGATTAGTGAACTTTTCATTTTAATCTTGAACACTTCTGACCTCATATACATGAGTTATGTTCCTAGGAGCTTGGTAATGGAGCTGTGGCTTAGATGTCTGAAGACTGGGAAGTGAGCAATACCGAAAATTATCAAGTAAGTCTTTTGGATAGCTACAGGAATTCTGAGAATAAGAATGAGAAAAGCACAGCATGTATCATGGTTTGAATCTAAAACATTCCCCAAAGGTCGTGTGCTTTAACATTTGGTTCCCCAGCTGGTGGCACTGTTTGTGGAAGCTATGGAATCTCTGGGAGGCAGGATTTACATTTGCAGAAGTGAATCACTGAGAGCAGGCCCTTAGGGGTTTTTACATGGACCCATGGGTCCAGTCACTCTCCTACTCTCTGCTCTTGATCTGCCATGCTATGAGGTTGTCTGAAACAAGTGCTGCCATGCTGCCTTGCCACCACACCCTCTTACAATCCCCTAACTATGAATGCCCAGTAAATCTCTTCCCCCCTAAATTGTATCCACCAGTTTTTCTGTTGCAGGGACACACCACCTGACTAGCACAGCATGCAACTGAAATTATTTGGAAGTGAAAAAGCTGACACCTACACTCCAGTCCAGAGTTGCTCTGGGCTCCTTTGCTGGACCATTTGCCACAGGAAAACTGAGAGGATGTGCAGGAGTCAGATGCTGGAGGCCTGCCCGGGAGATGGCTTTCCTGCAGCAAGAAGAAAACAAAAACACACACAAAGAAAAACCAACATCAGAATCTCATACAGAACTCAAAATTTCCCAGGGGGTAGAAATGATGCCTGAGTTAGCCTGGCACATCTGAAACCCTTTACAGCTGTGTTGGAATATGCCTCTCTAAAGGTATGGAAAATGGCGTTTTGGGATCAGAAGCTAAAATGTCAACCTCTGTTCAGGATAGATGACAGGAATGGAGGCCCCTCTTTTTATAGAAAAAGACCTAAGGTTTGGGCAGTTGCAACACTTGGAGAATGTTCAAGTCCAGAGACTAAAAAGCAAGAAAAGCAGGCACAAGGCCTTCTATTGAAGGTGGTTACAGGTGAAACTCCACTCTTACTCCTCTCTTTTCTCGAGAATGTCCTTCTTTACCCTTGCACAGGACTACCAAGCTGGAGGTTCTCCATTGGAAAAGACTGATTTGCATCTGCGAGGAAAGCACATGTAAAAGTTCAACATGCAACCAAAGCCCCCAGGAAGAGGAAGAGGAAGAAGAAGAAAAGGAAGAAGAAGAAGAAGAAGAAGAAGAAGAAGAAGAAGAAGAAGAAGAAGAAGAAGAAGAAGAAGAAGACGACGACGACGACGACGACGACGACGACGACGACGAGGACAAAGACGACGACAAAGACGACGAAGACGACGACGACGACGACGACAAAGACGACAAAGACGAGAAGACGAAGACAGGAAAAGATGAAGACAACGACGACAAAGATGATGAAGAACAAAACAAAGATGAAGACAAAGAACAAGATGCAGAAGAAGAAACAGAAGAGAAGGAGGAGGAGGAGGAAGAAGAGGGAAGCTACTACTACTACTACTACACTGGTTAGAATCGAGGTTTGTTGAGTAGAACATAATGAAATTAAGGTCAGAAAGAAGAGAATGAATCCAGAGAGGTTGAGAAGGTCAGCCTCACCGTAGGCTGCAAAGATAAGAACTAAGAGGGGCTGCTTTATTAAAGCAAATATGACCACTGCTCAGCAAATGGAAGAGAGATGAGACTATTATAGAGTAAGAAAAGCAAGAAAAGCCAGGTGCAGTGGTGCACACCTGCAATTCCAGAGACTTTGGAGGCAGAAAGATTTTGAGTTCAAGGCCAGAGGAAGCCTTAGCAACTTAGTGAGATCCTGTGTCAAGATAAAATATAAGAAATAGGGTAGGGGTGCAGCTCAGTGGCGAAGAACTTGAAAAGTATACACAAGGCCCAAGGTTCAGCTCCCCAGTATAACAAAAAAAAAAAAAAAAAACAGAGCAAAGATTTAGGGAGGTCTGTGGTATTGTCAGGAATAATAGAAGCTCAGTTTTTGAACAGTCCCATTAAAAATATCAGCCAAAGGTCTAGAGCTTAAGTATGAGGTAAGACTTGTAGATTAAAGAATGATTTCCTGGACTGAAGGGGGCTTTCCCTCAGCAGTAGAATCTAAGTACAGTGAGAGTAGCACCTGAATCAGAATGAAGTAGTCCAATGCTACAGCTCTGAGTCCTGAGTCATGCTGAGACAGGCACAGGAATTTGCATTCAGACTCATCCCCACAGTGTTTCCTGCTAAGGTATGCAAACCCTGCACTATGGAGGCAAGTACAGCGCATTTGAGCATATGGTAAAACAAGAACTTACCAGAGCCATCAAAGAGAAACTTGAGGAGGAAACCACAGCAATTTCATTCTATACTGTGCCTCCACCTGGCTCTCTGCAGCTTGTCTCTTCGTGACATGAATATTGCACTAAGAATCTCCCATCTCTGATCCTGAACCCACAGACACCCTGGAGCCGGGATCCTCAAGCTCCTTCACCCACCACACAACACAACAGAGCAAGGCTATCAATGGCAGAATAAGAAGAGGACAGGAGTGGCAGGCACATCTATGGTAAACGCCCTCAATCCTGCCTCTAAAGCAAAAGGTGCTCATCTCACAAAGGTGAAGGGCTAAGAGTAAAATGTGTAAGTTTCATTGGCACCTAAAAGGCAGCTGATCTATCTGCATGTCCACTGACTTCCACAAACTCCATCCAGAAATGGAATTTGTGGAGTTGAGCATAAGAAGCGATAGCCCTGAGCAGGAGAAAAGGCTGAGAAGGATCCAGGAAAGATGCCGGTATAGCTTTCTCCACAATTAATCAATTACCAAGTACAAGGGAGTACCAAGGGAGCTCAGCGAGTGTCCAGCCCTCTTTTTTTCTTTCTTAGTCTGTTGTATTCCTACCCAGGAAGTTCCAGAATAGTGGCTAGGCTTTTAGAACTTGGAAGTGATCATATCAAGCTTGCCAGTAGCCTCGTTTCAACCTCCCTACCAGGCAGTAGGCAATATACTTGCTCTATAGAATCCCCCTGGGCTTGGATTTAACTCAGTTGGTAGAATGCTGCTCTGCAGTCTCTGAGGTCCCAAGTTCGATTCCCAGCACCGCAAAATGGGAGAAGGACGTGGCAACCCACTCCCAAGGCAATCCCGAAAACAATCTACCATTGAAAACCCTACGAGGTTCGCTATGAGTCTGACTCGACTCGATAGCACCTAACAACAACAACAATAATAGAATCCCCCAGAGAGTCATTATAAATAAAGATGCCTTTAATGAAGCCTGTCTGCATATATAGTGGTCTCTTCCTTTCTCCAAGGCAAATAATTAACATCAATTTTGGCCCTTTACCCCAAAATATATTCCATCCCACTGAGTAGTAGGAAAGGAACAGTGGAGCCATGTCTGTAATCCCAGCAAGTGGAGAGCATGAGGTGGGAGGACCACAAGACTGAGGGCAGAAGCAGCCTGCATAACTTAATGAGACCCTGCATCAAAATAAAGAATAAAGGGGCTGAGGGCATACCTCAACAGTGGCATGTTTGCCCAACATGCACAAGGCCCTGAGTTTAATCTCCTAGTACAGAGAGAGAGAGAGAGAGAGAGAAAGAGAGAGAGAGAGAGAGGGGAAAGAAAGGAAGAGTGGAAGATTCTTACATTGTGGTCTTTCACCCACAAATATTTTCCTTCACGTAAGCTGAAGGGCCCTGCTGCCATACCACTGTGGCCTCCATTCCCATCAGATCTCAGAAGCTAGGCAGAGTCGGGCCTGGTTAGTACTTGGCTGGGAGACTGCCTGGGAACACCAGGTGCTATAGGCTTGGTAGAAGGACCCCGCAGCCCACTCCCAAAAATCAATCTACCATTCAAAACCCTATGAACAGCAGAGAACACTGATAATTGTGTTTTGCCTGTTGTACATAGGGTCACTATGAGTCAGACACCGACTTGACAGCACCTATAAATGACAACAACAATAACAAGCTGAAGGGACTTCTCTAGCATTTTCACCAAGATTTTCTCTGGCTTTGAAGGGGTCTGGTAACTCTGAGCCAATTTTCATCATAAGAATATCAGATCACTGGGGAGTCAGAAACTACAGGCTCCACCTTTGGGTCCTCAACAGTCTCCACAACCTAAATTTCAGTATTTTTTTCAAACACACACACACACACACACACACACACACACACACACACACACAGTGCCTAAGCACAAAGCCTTAGAATGGTAAAAGTACTCCTAAATTTCAGGTGATTGAGAAAACACAAATCTTTCATTCTTTCATGAACTATCCTAGACAACTGCGATTAAAAATAGAAGAGAAAAGAAATAAAGGAGGAAGGACGAGAGAGACTGAGAGGGAGGAAGAGGAGGATGGAGAAAGAAAAGGAGGAGAAGGGAGAAAAGGGGGAGGAAGTAGAAGAAGGAAGACAAAGAGGAAGAAGAGGAGGAAGTGAAAGGAAATAAGTAGAATTGCACTGCCAGTCACCAGTAGATACCACAGGACAAATGAATTTAGTTCATCAGAACTTTTAGACTCTCAAGGAAACCTCCACAGAATGGGAAAAAAATCTTCACATTTTATACATCAGATAAAGATCTAATTACTGGAACTTATAAAGAACTCAAGAAAAAAACTCCCAAAAAAACAACCCAATACACAAATGGGCAAAGGAACTGAGGAGACAATTCTCAAATGAAGAGGTCCGTAAAGCCATAAACACATGAAAAAATGCTCAACATCCCTAGCCATTACGGAAATGCAAATCAAAACAACTCTGAGATTTCACCTTACACCAGTAAGAATGGCCAAGATCAATAAAACAAACAACAACAAATGCTGGCAAGGTTGCGGGGAAAAGGGAACACTTTTACATTGTTGGTGGAGCTGTAAATTGGTCCAACCACTGTGGAAATCAATATGGAGGTATCTTAAAAAGCTAAAAATAGATCTACCATATGACCCAGCTATAACACTATTGGGAATTTACCCAAAGGGTGATGGGTCATCATACCACAGGGACACCTGCATCTCCATGTCCAATGCAGCGCTTTTCACAATAGCAAGGATATGGAATCAACCAAAGTGTCCTTCAACAGAAGAATGGATTAAAAAAACTATGGTATATATACACAATGGAATACTACTCAGCAATCAAGAAAAATGAAATAAGGTCATTCGCAGCAAAGTGGATGGAATTAGAGAGAATTATTTAAAGTGAACAAACACAAGCTCAGAAAGAGAAACACCACATGTTCTCACTCATATGTGGGAGCTGATTCAATATTATTAGAAGGAAAAATCCTATTCAAAGGTCAGATCAAAATAAAAGGGGGAGAAAAAAGATAAGAATGGTGTCAATTTAAATGGTCTAGAAAATGCATGTACATGTTCTAACAAGATAAAAACAAAGACCACTACAGGAAAAGTTTCTATCTTAAACAGAACTGGAACCCAAGGACATATAGAAAAATATTACCAAGTAAAAGTTAGAGAAGACTTAGATGGGGAGGAGGGGAGGAGGGGAAACATAGGAGAGGGTAAGGGGTAACCTATATGAATAATGTTCATCAAAATGCATATACAGAAATGTCACAATGAAAAGCATGTCAGAATGAATCACATTAAGGTGTACATTAAAAGTTTCCAATTAAAAAAAAGAACTTGTAGACGCTGATGATCAAAACCTTATTACTCTTCCTAATTAGGATGACCAAGATTTCAAATTAGCATGCAAGGGATGTATGTGCTCTAGAAGATCAAACATATACAAACTCTTAACCCTCAATGAAATTAGTCAAATCATACACTTTCCTAGCCTGAGAATAGAAACAATTAAGTGAAATCTTTTGTTGATCATTTATTCTTCATTGTGGATGCAAATTTAGGGTTAAATTTATGTAGCATTAATAGAAGAAAATTGCATTTCTACAGCACATCTAAACATTAATTAGGAGGAAAAATAAGTAAGAAATATCAAAACAGCTACTAGTCTGTCACTGCAACTGGGTCTCACAAAGAGGCAATCTATAAAAAAACAGAATAGGAAAAAATATTTAAGTACTTCAGGGGCATGGGAAGTAATTCCTGATTTCAGTTTGCTATTCTTCTAACTAATCATAGGAAAAATTCTCTTTCCAATAATCCATACACAAATACACATTTTCTTGCAAAATAAGAATTTTATTATATATCAGACCTCAAATAAAATTAGTGTATGTTATTTTTCTATTTTAATTTATCTTGGTTGTGGAAGATGATATGTAAGAAGGAGTCTGGCAGAACTTGTTATGTGGTTGAAAGGGGGTGAAGAGGTGGTTATTTTATGCTGTAATTTGCTCCAATAAAAAAATCAATGGGGTTTCAACTTCTCCTTCTTTCCTTCCACTCAGAATCCTCCTAAACCCACAGTCAGCGAAGCAGTGAAATGCCAATGATTCTTTCTATTAATTTCACAATAACACTGTGTACGGAATAACTATAATTACAAAAGCACCTTTGAAAAGAACTGGGATACTAACTGTGAAAAAGGTATAAAAAGAAAATATTCTATAATGCAGTTCCTAAAGCATAAAGTCACTGTTAACGTCAATTACCTGACAGGAAAGACCACTACCCTCTATGTATTTAAAGTGTAAAAGCCATCATACATTTTAAATAGCATTCTATTATTTCCCTCACTTCATTCAATAAGACTATAAACTCCTAAAGGACAGGGCTCAATTCATCTACTAATCTTATTGCATTCTAGCCCACGGGTAGACACAGCATATATTCAATAAATGCTCTCTGAGTTAATGAATGGACTTGACCAAGAAGCTAAGCAAAACAGCTTGCTGATTAGATCAAGGGCTGAGAAATCTGATTAGGATGATTTGAATTATGTCTCAGGCCTTACATTTCAGAGATATTCTTTCCTGAGAGGACCAGAAATCCTTCAAAGCAGCTCTTTAAAAATAAACACAAATGAGGTAGTGTTAAGAAGCCTCCAAAACACCAAAAGGCTTTGTGTGATCAACATTAAAATGGAATCTCATTACTACAACATTTGTAAAGGATATATGATAGTGTTAATATTTTTACAATGTATTTATACAAAGAAACGTGCAACATGTACTCTCTTCATAAACAGAATTTATAAAAATGCACAGGGAATCATGTACATAAGTAGATAGCCAAGATATTCTCTACTTATCCATTTTGCAAATTTCTCTCAAGTCCCTCAGGTTCTAATCTGACTCCCACGTGATATGACTCCCATACTCAACCCATCCCTCTTTTGCCCACAGCCTCTCCATGTGATCCTACACATGAGAATAGAATGAGGATCCTGCTTACTGAGTTGAAAAGCACAAGGAGGTCCGTTAGCCAAGACATCTCCTGAAGATAAACACATTAGACACTGGGGGACTCATCTCAGTGTGCTAGAAAAGGAAGCAGTCTATTCTGTCCCTTGGTTTAATTCCCCGAGTGCCTCAAGAGACAGTTTAGGAGCCAGGCAGCCTGGTGAACAACTGTAATCCCAGTGACTGGGGAGGCCAAGGCAGGAGAATTGTGAGGCTGAGGCAGAAGGATCGCAAGAAGCCATAGGCAGCCCATGTAACTTAGCAACTTAGCAAGCCCCTCTCTCAAGATAAAAAATTAAAAAGGGGCTGAGGTACAGCTCATTGGTAGACTGCTTTGCAGTATGTGCAAGGGCCTGGGTTCAACCCGCCAGTAAGGAAAAAAAAAAAAAAAAGAAAAAGAAAGAGAATGAGAGAGAGAGAGAAAGAGAGAGAGAGAGAGTTCTTAGATAGTGGGTGTCTTGGTGTGTTTTTCTTCATGCCAGTACAGGCTCTGGCTGCTTTTATTCAAAGTAGCCCATAATGCATCTCCATTAATTTAGACTGCCTGCAATGCTTAGGATATTGCACACAATGAAAAATTATCCTAAGTCCTATGTGAATTCCAAATATCCTGCCAGAGATTTATGCAGGGGAACAAACTGTGTGTAATTGTTTGAGTCTAAATCTTACTCCATATTACATATGAATTCCAATTAGCTTTTGATGATTTCTATGTGAACTCACATTTTCAAGAATATAATTATTATTATCAGGTGTTTAGTTTCCTAAGGCATGAATAAGTCATTTCAAAAATCACTTTTGGCATTGGATCTTCAACACAATTTACCTGAATTTACCTGTATACGTGGGACTTTTTTCTCCCCCAGTACAAGAGGGCTGAACCCAAGAACTTGCACATGCTAGGCAGGTGCCCTAGTGCTGAGCTGCACTCCCAGCCTTGCTTTTTAAAACTTTTTTATTTGGAGACAGGGTCTTGCTAAATTGCACAAGCTGACTCTGGCCTCAAACTTGTGATCCACCTGCCTCAACCTCTCAAGCAGCTGGGATTATAGCCATGCACCATAGCACTTAGTTTACTCTGGAATTTTTTACTTTCATGATGATTCTCCAACAGTGGTACTAAACTTTGCCCTTGGTGGAGTTTAAGTTTGAGAATTAGTCCATTTAAAAGCCTTTTAGGGGCTGAGTGGATAACTCACTGGTAGACTATGTGCCTAGCTAGCATGCACGAGGTCCTGGGTTCATTCCCCAAAACTGCCACTCTCCCCAATGGGCAAAAGCCTTCTAGGTATTTCTAATGTGTATCTAGGGCTGAGCACCACTGTTGCATACAGATGTGCAAGCCTCTGATTACTTCATTATGTCTGCTAATGTGACTAAGCCCAAGCATTTACACATTGAAATATATTCATTCATCCAACAATGTATTTACTGAATGTCTATTTTATTCCAAGCACTGTTACAGATGTGTAGGTTTGTGAATAAGTAAAACAGACACAAAGCACTGCTTTTGTGAGGCTTATATTCTCATACAAATACATTTTGCCAGACGCTGAATCATTTTACATATCTTGTATATCCCTCACAACAATGAAGCAAGAACTTTTATTATCCCTATTCTATGAGTCAGACTTGACTCGACGGCATGCAACAACAATTCTATAATAAAGTCTAAAAATAATAGCACAGCATGGTTAAGCTACATGTTCAAGGTCACACACATAGAAAGAGGTCCAAGTAAATTTGAATCCAGTCATTTAATCCCATAGTGTGTACTCTTAACCATTACAATACCTCAAACTTTTGTGAAATGTTGACAGTATATACATACATAGGGAAAGAGACATACTATAAAATTAGCTTCTTATATACTAATTTTCTAATTGTCTTAAAGATGAACATCCTATCTCCACAATATGACTGCAAGCTTCAAGTAGAGAAAGGCTGTTTTTGATAGGCATTAGAGCACAGAGGTTAAGAACACAACTTACCTTACCAATCAATGACTCTGTGTTTAAGTTGCTTGACCTCCTTTAGCCTTAGTCTTCTTATATGTAAAATAAAACAATAATGTCCAACTCAGAAAGTAGTGGAGAGAATTTTCTAAATGTTGCAGAATGCTTGGTACGCAGAAAGTACAATAAACGATTGCCATTGCTACTACTGCTACTACCACTACATATTAGCAGTTCCCATAACATCTAACCAAAGTTGGGTACATGGGAAATCTGTGAACAAATATGTGCTTTTTTATTGCTTTCAAATATTCTAAGTTTTCTAGACCCTTACATTCATGCAATAAATAGCTGAAATGTTTCTTCTACATGTTATGCAGTTCGAAGGGCTTATTCAAACAGAAAGTACTTCTAGCCAGGGTATAATTCCATGGTTGCCTAATGAATCATTCTTCTTTCTCGACTTGCCCACCTTCCTAACACAAAATTAGAAAGCAGCTCTCTTTCCTCAGACAGATTTACCAAAATGTCAAAAGTAAACATGCAACCCAAATGCCACTAGAATTATTTATTTTATTACACTCATGTAAATGAATGCAATACCATTTTTTTGTTGTTTGTTTAATCTGTAAAAATGGACTGGCTGCTAAGTGCACCTCAGAACTACAAACTCTTCTGTTAGGATTTATTTCTCAAGTGTAATTCATCATAAGCACATTCATAAAGTAATACTGGGATGGAGTTGGTAAGGGATGTGGCAATAAACCTCATCTGAAAATAAAGTGAGATTTCTTAAGATTCTCTCAGAAATTAATGGCGTTCTCTCTTTAAGGTATTATTTGAGGGAAAAAGTAATCCTTGGAATTGGAGAGCATGTAGTCATATTGATATGGATTGAATTGTTTCCTTCCAAAATTCATATTTTGAAGTCCCAATCCACAGTACCTCAGAATCTGACCTTATTTGAAGCTAGAGTTCTTACAGAGGTAATCTAGTTAAAAGGAGATCATTAGGTTGGACTCCTGATTCAACATGACTAGTGTCTTCACAAAAAGTAGCAACTTGGACACAGACACACACACAGGAAGAAAGCCATATGAAGATGAAGGAAGAAATTAGGTTGGTGAAGCTACATGCCAAGGAAAACCAAAGGTTACAGCAAATCACCAGCAGCTAGAGCAGAGTCATGGGGCAGATTCTCCCTCAGGAACCTCAGAAGGAACCAACCCTGCCAATACTTTGGTCTCAGACTTGTAGCCTCTAGAACTATGAAAGAGTAAATTTCTGTTACTTAAGTCACTCAGTATATGGAGCTTAGTTACAGCAGCCATAGCAAATACACATGTTTCAAAACTAGGCTCAAGGTTTGGATTTTAATATGACAGTGTTTGGCTAACTTCAAAAGGTTGGCTTTCCTTTCCCAGGCACCATCCTACTATAACGTTACCCTTCAGAAAACAATACAGAAAACAAAACAGAGAAACATTCTGATGAAAAATCACTGTTAAAAACATCATTCTAATATAAATAGATAAGGAGAATCTGACCAATGTTTTATTTAACTCAATGAAATAACCAGCAGAGAAGGAAAATGCAAATTCAAAATGTGGATAAGAAATTGATATTTATAACAGGAAAGAAATGCCTGAACAGACTGCTAATTTTTTTTTTTACCTTCTATAGGTTAAAAAAAGCCTTAACTTCTGTGGCACTAACTTCTCCTTTATTCTATAAAACCATAATATATCAACTCTGCACAGGCTAATATCTAATCTTACAGGAACATAAACTATCAGCATTCCTATCAGTTTTGGATTAATAATCAAATATGCAGAGGCAACAAAATCACCAGACCCAGCAGTATTAGAGTAGAGTCAACTACTAACCAACAAGGTTCTGTTTTTATTGGAGCAGGCTAATTAGAATATGCTTTGGTAAAATTTTAAAAATCAAACAATAGCCATTTTTCCTGTGTCAAAATTTGGAATTTTACTCTCACTACTCATGGTTCAAACTATGACTTAGAATTCCTTATGTAGCTTTATAAATGTAAACAGACTCAGAAGTTTGTGTGTGAGGAGCAAGGGAAGCAAGACTGCAAATGAAGAAGCTAAACTGTGAGGCGGTTGCAATAGCAGCCTCCCTTGACCTCACAAGAGGTGCTAGAACTGGAGTGGCCCTTCAGAACCGTCTTAATTTCAGGCAAAGGCTCAAGACTTTGAACCTCCACATCAACCAGTCTTTGGGTAGGGGCAGTCTATGGGGAAAAGATTAACCATGGGCAAGAGATTCTCTTATGTCAGGAGCAATGCCTGGAAAGGGGCTCAGCTGTAGACCACCAGCAGCTAGGAACTTGGGTCTCTTGGTTTTGAGAAAGCACATGGGCGGCCATCCTCAGCACACCTCCAATATTTATGATAAGCTTATGAAATGGATCAATGTATGATGCCCATTGGACAGATAGGACAACTGTCGATAGGAAGTTTAAGTCACCTATGTAAGTCACCTATGTAAATATGCCATTAAAAACCCTATGAGTAGCAGAGAAGCACTGATAGTAGTGTTTCACCTGTTGTAGGTAGGGTCATAATGAGTCAGACTACAACTCGGTGGCACTTCCACAACGACATATAAGAAATATAGGTAATCAGTGATAAGGCCCAGATTGGAGCCCTGATGTCTGGCTCCACAGGCTCCATCAGTCTGTATTCCCTCTGGAAAGGCAAAGGGTTACAATTCAGATAGAGGAGAATAAAGACCATATAAAGGGAAGGGAGAGGAGTCACAGATGATACAAGGCAAGGGTACATGATGGACTGAAATGACCCGGGAGATGCTGTCTTATCCTCTCAAGCTGCTATAACACAACTGAAGTGCTTAGAAACAACAGAAATTTATTTCCCTCAATTTTGGAGTCTGGGAAGTCTAAGATCGAGGCAACAGTAGATCAGAAGCCTAGTGAGGGTTTACTTCCTGATTAACAGAAGGTGTCTTCTACAGAGTCCTCACGGGATAGAAGGGGTAAACAAACTCCCCTGAGCCTCATTTTCAAGGGCACAAATTCTACTCCTACAATTTGATCATTTCACAAAGGCTCCAGCTTCTAATACCTTCTAATCACCTTTGGGGTTAGGATTTTGATATGTGGGGTGGGAAGCCCATGGTAAATGCCCTGGTGTAGGATGGATGAAGAACGTTTTAAGAACACAGTCTAATGTCCACCTGGAAGTTGAACTGCTGTGATAGACATGCCTCCTATCTCACTCCCTCCACATCTCGCACCTGCACTTGCATCTTTAGGGACATCAACTCCCTGCCTCAAAGGTCGAGAGGCTTTATGAATGTGGAAGTTGAATAAGGGGCTCAATGTTACATCCAGGTCAATGAACACAGAATAGACTTTGCCAACCAAGATAGAAGGATAATAACCTCATCTGAAAATAAAGTGAGATTTTATTGAACAAATTTAAAATTGAACAAATTTAAGAAAAGCATTACCGTGGGAACCCAAATAACCTTACAATATAAGATGTTTAGGACATCGTAGAAATTTTAGGGGAAAGGATTTAGATTCACATGGTTACTCCCAGGAAAATTATCAGCAGGGAAAGTTTATTTTCAAAATTCTCTTGCCTGTTTCCATACCGGCACACTGGTCCCTACTCATTTCAGTTTTCATCACCATAGCACTGATGTCACAACTACAGTCTTGTGCAAGTGATGGTATTCTGAATGGAACATCCAACACAACTTAGTCAACTGAAAGCAGTTTGGGATCGGTCCCTCATAAGAGTAACTAGATTCTGAGAAGAAGCTCATAGAAATGGAAAAACCTGCATGGCCCAAAGGAATGGAGTCAAATGATACCCAAAGTAGTAAAAAAAAAGTTTTCCTAAGTCAAAATCTGGGGCTGGGATTTAGCTCAGTGGGTAGAGCGCTGCGCTGCAGTCTCTGAGGTCCCGAGTTCGATTCCCAGCACCACAAAAATGGGAGAAGGGCCTGGCAATCCACTCCCAAGGCAATCCCGAAGCACTCAGCCATTGAAAACCCTATAAGGGTCGCTATGAGTCGGATACCGACTCGACGGCACCTAACAACAACAACAACAACAAGTCAAAATCCATGGTATCATAAATATAGATGTGGAGATTTGTGGGTAGATGCAGAGACCTACCCACCCATGGAGAGATGAACCCTAGGCACAATGGCTAGGCTGACAGAGAACCAGAGAATCCCTGTAAGCTGAGGAGACACTGACAACTTGGATCAGTGAGAGGAGGGTCCTGGCAGAAAACAGAATTCATTCCAGATCATTCAGATGAAGATACCTTAGTATGGGAACTACTTAAAAGTAGGTTTTAGAACAAACCACCACCTGGTCTCAGGACTTACAATAAACCTAAAGAAAGCAAGAATGAGTGGTACCATAGCAAAAGGGATGTTAAAGACACCCAGAGAGGGGAGAGCAGGTGAATGGCTGCCTTGGTGCAGTGAGCCAGGATTAGTATAAAGCCAAGTTAAAACTCATCCCTCTTTCTAGCAAAGGAAGTCCAGGCTTGTCAGTATCTTCTCACATTTATTTTTCCAATCTTTTAATTCCATTTGCAACTCTATTAAATTTTCTGTGAGGTCACATGTCCTGTTTTAAGCAAAATTTCATGAGACATGAAAGAAACAAGTATCACCCACACACAGGGAAAGAGGTAATGAATACAAACCATCCCTGAAGAACACCAGATATTTAAAAAAGTGAATTACCTATATTTGGAATGTTTAAAAACTTAAAGAAACAATGTCTAAAGAATTTATAGACACTATATGAATAATCCTTTATCAAATAGAGAACATCATTAAGAAGATAGTAAACATTTTTAACGAACCAAATAGTAATTCTGGAATTGAAAGTACCATAACTAAAGTAAAAATTAACTGCAGGTTCTTGACAGCAGAGTGAAGGTGGTAGTTGAATGAATAAGTGAACTTGAAGGTAGGATAATTGAAATTTTTCAGTTTCAATAACAGAAAGATAAAGAGACAGATGCTCCAAGATATACATACCAGTGTGTTTATAATGGAGATCCCAAAGACAAAGAACGATAAAACCAGAAGAAATACTTGAATAAAAAAATGACAAAAAATCCCAACCTTGATTTTAAAAAGACATTAATCTATACACTCAAGAAGAGCAACAAACTTCAAATAAAATAAACTCAAAGAGGTCCCCTTCTAGAAACCACAAATTCTTAAAAGTCAAAAAAGATGCAGAGAAAATCTTGAAAGCCCTAGAGGAACATCAATCTTCACATGCAAAAGATTCTCAGTAAGATTAAAAGCTGACTTCTAATCAGAAAACACGTAGAGCATAAGAAAGGAAGCAGGATGCTTTTTTAAAAATGATAAAAGAAAAACAAAAAATTTGGCAACCAAAAATTCGGTATGTAGCACCCATTAAAAGTGAAGAAGAAATAACTTCTACATAAACACTTCACCAAAATAAGATCTGTAATTCTGCCTGAACACCTCAGAGAAAAACTCAGCATTTTAGACTTCGGGGAAACAAAGTAAATTGAGACTGAAATTTTATTTCATGCCACTAGAAAGGAAAGGTCAGAAAATACTAAATTTTGATAAGAAAATTGAACAAAGAGAACTCTTATCCATGTCAGTAGAAATGTAAAATGGCAAGTAACTTTGAAAACTTCTTGGCTGTTTCTAATATGTTGTTTTTGTTAGGTGCTGTTGAGTCATTGTCCAACTCATGGTGACCAAATACTGTTGTCAGTGCTTCTCTGCTATTCATAGGGTTTTCAATGGCTGATTTTTGGGGGGAGTGGGTTGCCAGGTCCTTCTCCCAAGCCTATAGCACTGGATGTTCCCAGGCAGTGTCCCATCCAAGTACTAATCAGGCTCAACCCTGCTTAGCTTCCGAGATCTGATGGGATCCGGAGCCACAGTAGTACAGCTGCAGGCATTTCTAATACAGTCAAACATAAATATGCAACTCAACTCAAGAAATTCCTTTCCTAAATGTTGATACAAAAGAAATAAAAACTAGAAATGAATATTTATGAAGCTTAATTCATATTAATGAGGGAAAAAAGGAAAGAAAGCAGCTCAAACAGCCATCAATAGAATGAATAAAAGAAAATATGGTGTGTTCACACAATGAACTACTACTCAGGAATAAAAAATAAATAAACCACAGATATTTGCATGTTCTAAATAAATCTCAAAAACATTATTCTGAGTGAAATAAGTGGGCATAAAAAAGAACACATTGTATATTTATTTATAAAGTTCTAGAACAGGCAAAATTATTGTAGTAGAAATCAGAACAGTGATTGTTGATGGAGAGGGATTTGATTGGGAAGGCACATATGTTAACTGCCTGGGTGATGAAAGTGTTCCAAGTCTTGATAGAGGTATGGGTTACAGTTGTGAATATTTTTTGACATGCATTCACTTGTATTTAAATGTTGTTGTTGTTAGGTGGCATCGAGTTGGTATCCAACTCATACTGACCCTACACACAACAGGGGAAACACTATTGTCAGTGCTTCTCTGCTGTTCATAGGGTTTTCAATGGCGGATTGATTTTTGTGAGTGGGCTGCCAGGTTCTTCTCCCAAGCCTACAGCACCTGGTGTTCCCAGGTAGTTTCCCATCTAAGCACTAACCAGGTCTGACCTTGCTTAGCTTCCGAAATCTGACAGGATCGGATACCACAGTGGTATGACTGCAGGCCAATAAAAATTACAAATTAAATAAAACGACATGTAAATTGCTACCCAAATAGTATTTTTAAAAGGGTAGCTATTATTACTAAACAATGCAGGCAATATCCATACATATCATTACTTTTTTCTTATTTTTTTAATAATCCGTATGATCATGGAATAAAATGTAGAACACAAAATAAAGAGAGAACTATAGGAGTCAGAAGCAAAACAACAGTTTCCTAAACTCCTTTATTTATGAGCCCACAAAACAGCATTTTGAAATATATCTTTAACAAATATTTACTGCACTCCTACTATGCACAGAGCACATTATTCTATTAGAATGAAGATCCACACTAATTCTAATAGTAGGACTGCCACACAGATAACCAAACATTCACACATATTTTCTTTTAGTGCTTATTTACCATACAGTTGTATTTTCAGGATCAAGGATCACTTGTGATGCACACAATTCACTAATGCCTCCTGCCATAATTTGGATCTTAAATGTTCCCCCAAAGGTCCATGTGTCAAAGGCTTACTCCCAGAGTAGTGCAAGTGGGAGGCAGTACAACTTTTACGGGGTGGGATCTAGAGGGAGGTCTTCAGGTCATTGGGGATGCGCCCTTACCAAAGATGATAAAACCCCATCCCTTCCTCTTCCTCTCTTTGTTTCCCTGCCATGAAGTGAGCAGTTCTGTTCCACCACCTGCTTCCATCATGAAGTTCTACCTCACCACAAGCCTAATGCCAGGGGAACAATCAATCATGGACTGAAACTAACAAACTGTGAACCAAAATAAAGTTTTTCTCTTTATTTGTTGCTAATCTCAGGTATCTATTACAGAGAGCTAACTGACACATCCCCTTATATGGTTTTAATCCAAGGTACAAATCACAGGCATCCCTTAATTGCTGGGACTCTTAACATATTCCACTTTTCTTGTTCTCTAAATACATTATAATTGTTATACAGATGAAATATTATGCATGCCACAAAGGGAAATGTGAGGTTTGGCCTTTAATTATCGTTAAAGCAAAATGCAAGGTCTCACAGGATGGTGTTTACCATGAAGAAGAAATCGAAGGCTGGGTGGCATTCTAACATGCCAAAATACTCTATTTAAAACAATTAGCACCCTAGAACCAGTCCTAGTTAGTGACCTTTCCAAGATAAGTATTACAATAGCTTAATGTAGAGTCTTAGCTTCTTTGATTATGAATGAGAAAGCTTTATCTCCCCAATTATGAGATGTGAACACACTTTTTCCTACTAGGTAATAACTCCTGTTAATGGCCTCATTTGATTTCTACTACAAAATCCTATTCATTTTAATCTTGTTCACTTCATTCTTGCTTGACTCAAAACTCTTCCTCCCCTCCTCTCCTGCCACAGATCTGTGACACCATGGCTTTGAATTGGGAGAGGGGAAGGGAAGGGTGCTTATCATAGGCGCCTCTCCATTCACACTGTTCTGGTCCTCTAGTGAGGAGGAGCATAGGAAGGTGGAGGGGAAAGACAGTCTCCCCAAGTGGCCAAATGCAGTAGGCAGGCTAAGTTCATTGTCTTGGGGGGGAGGTGGTTTCTGTATGCTCCGCTGACCACAGGTTTATTCTACACAGTAACCCCAGTATTCAACAGCCTGTGAAGATCTTGTCATAGCTTCCAGCTGATCCCAGAACTATAGCATCATGGTGCATTCTTCAAATACACACACACACACACACACACATTTTTTTTGCCCCCAAGTCACCCAAAATTATGATGATATTACCAAGACTGGACCTCCAGTCCCAGAAATATCAACTACCTGAGCCTGACAACAGGTGTGGGATCAAACTTCCAAACTTTGTGGGAGCCAGTAACTTGACATAAGCCCAACTATGCCCATTTCTGCCTAGGAGTCTCCTACCAACAGGGATCTTCATGATTTTTCTTCTTCTGGCAAGTTGGTGGCCAAGTCCACTAGCTCAGCATATGTCCTAATGTGGGTTAAATGTCCAGGTACGTCCTTGAAGACATCCATAACTCCTCTGATTGTCTTCTTTGAGCCCCTGCCCTTACCAGCAGTGGCAGATACAGGGTTGGGGAGGCAATGGAACTTTCTTTATTAACATTGTACTCTAAACCAGCAGCATCTCCTTCCAATTCTCCCCTGTATCGCTTCACAGGAGTCAAATGAAGGCCTTGGTGGAATAATTTTCTGATTTAGGCCCCTCCAACAGATGTCTGGCCTTAACCACTGGTCACTTGCTAAACTTAAAATGTGGCATACATGTGAGTCTCTGGCCTTTAGCTTTGGGACTTGACTAAAATTCCAAGTAACAAGACAAGAACTCATTCAATAACTACATTTAGTAAAAAGAAAACACATTTTAGAATCAGACTTTTAGGCATCCAATATTTTTACCCAGTGCCTACTATGTTCCAAGCCTGCAGCCGTAGCCATGTGGCATCTGATCCCATCAGATCTCGGAAGCTAAGCAGAGTAAAGCCTGGTTAGTACTTGTATGGGAGACCACCTGGGAACACCATGTACTGTAGGCTTGGGAGATGGATCTGGCAACCCACTCCCAAAAATGAAGCCATCATTGAAAATTCTATAAATAGTAGACAAGCACTGACAGTAGTGTTTCACCTGTTATACATAGGGTCGCTATGAGTCAGACACTGACTCCAGGGCACCTAACAACAACAACAACAACAACAACAACAACAACTATGTTCCAGATTTTAACTAATTTCTGATCATACAGAAGTATACAAAACACATATGGTTCCTCTACTTATTAAGCTTATCGTGTTTGGAAAGAAATCAGGCAATAAATCAGTAAACAACTACCTGAATTATTGCTATTAGATAAAACCGAAGTGGCAGAGAATGGGAATTATGTTGATTGGTGAAGGATAGGATGAGGAGGTGACAGAGATAGGATTTAGAGTAACCTGGAGGGGAAGCTTTCCTCTCACTTATTAAATATATGATCTACTACTCAATCTCTTACCTTCAATGTTCTCATTTCGAAAACAGATAATAATTTGTATCATATGGGGTTTCTGTGAAGGTACAATGAGAACATTAAATACACCTTCCTTCTCCTTTCCTAGAACAGAGCAAAGGGCTTGAAGAAAAGCATCTGTTATAATTAAAGAGAACACTAGCACTGACAGTGGAAAGTGGACTGGACAAGAAAATGGACTCAACACATTAACTTTATGACTCTGGGCAAGTCACTAAGTTGCTATGAGCCTTTTCTTCCACTGTAAAAAAGAGAAGATAATATCTTACATGAAATATGAGACTGTAAAGTACCTTGTATAATAAAAACAGTCCTTTTCTCAAACTACAGTGTACTTTATGGGAAAAAACAACGAATAGACACTCACAAGACGATCTGGATTTATCACGGAACTAATGAAGCTTAGACTTTCAGGTTTCTCACATTAATGGGCCAATATGAGCACTAAAAGCCACAGAAGTTGCACTTGGGAGGGAGAGAGAGAACATGCAGCCAGGAAGCATTTATTTCTAAACCTGTCTAGTGTACTATTTAAATAGATGTAGAGGGGGGAAAAAAGAGTGGCTAAAGCTCAAAGATTCCACTCAAGTACTACAAGAAAAAAATGTCTGTCTTGAAAACTAGCACTATGTGATGGAAGAAAAAGTATTCCCAAGATACTTGATTACATGCTAGCATTTACATAGATTTGTTCCCTGGGTTGTCCAAAAGACTTCAATTTGGCTATTTAGTATAAAGTAGTTATAGGTTATAAGTTTCTATGAGAACTTAAGAAGCAAATACAAAAATCTTTCTTAGAAAAAATTTTTCAAACTAGGTCTAAAAGAATTTCAAAAAAGTACCAACACACATGAAAGCCCCATCAAAAATCACAAACACAGGAAAATAAAAGAGGAATCAATGAGTGTCAGCCAGCAAAAACTCTACAAAATTAAAATTATTATAAATATAATACAAAATAATGCCTAATGTGTTTTTTGGTCTGCAGCCATAGCACTGTGGCGTCTGATCCCGTCAGATGTCAGAAGCTAAGCAGATGCAGACCTGGTTAGTACTTGAATGGGAGGCCACCTGGAAACACCAGGTACTGTAGGCTTGGGAGAAGGACCCTGCAACCTACTCCCCCATGCAAAAAAAAAAAAAAAAAAATCTTCCATTGAAAACCTGATAAACAGCAGAGAAGCACTGACAATATTGTTTCGCTTGTTGTATGTAGGGTCACTATGAGTTGCGTACCAACTCCATGGCACCTAATAACAACAACAACGTGTTTTTAAAGGAACACAAGATAAGGTTAAGACTAAACAATAAGAAAATCGAAATATATCAATAAATATTTTTAAAAGAATAAAAATGACTTTTAATAAAGAAGACTATAGTTACAACTTGCCTGTAGCCGTAGCCCTGTGGCATCCGATCCCATCAGATCCCGGAAGCTAAGCAGGGTTGGGCCTGGTTATTACTTGAATGGGAGACCACCTAGGAACACCAGGTGCTGTAGGCTTGGGAGAGGGACCTGGCAACCCACTTCCAAAAATCAATCTGCCATTGAAAACCCTATGAACAGCAGAGAAGCACTGACAATAGTGTTTCGCCTGTTGTACACAGGGTCACTATGAGTCGGGATACATAGTTAAAACTAACATGTCTATTAGAGCTTCAGAAAAAGAAGAGAGAGAATTGGAGACAGAAATCGGCAGCGGTAATATTTTAAAGACAAATTAGGAAATCACTTAAAACTCAAATAAAAGGAAGTCGGCATTCATGCAGTAAAAGACTCAATATTTGGAAGATGTCAGTTCTTCCTGAATGATTTTATAGATTCATATAATCTCAATCAAAATTCTCGTAAGATTTGGGTGAACTTTATAAGCTAATTCTAAAATTTATATAAAAAAACAAAGAACAAGAAGTAGAAAAGACTTCAAAAAATGGCAACAAGGCTAGCTTTAACAGATACCAAAAGTTATTATTACACATTACCAAATAATACAACATAATATTAAAACTGGAATAAAAAACTGACCAATAAAACAAGAAAGACTCAGAAACAGACCAAAACGTATACTGAAACTTGATCTATGACAGAAATACCATTGTAGAATAGTGATAAAAAATGCACTGTTTAATAAGTGTTCCTTGTTTATCTTTATGGAAAAAATAAAATTGGACCCCTACCTCAAAACATATATAAAATTGATCCCAGGTAGCTTTAAAGATGAAAAAGTTAAATACAAAATTATGTAATTTTTAGATAATATAGGAAAGTATCTCTTTTTTAATCAAAGTGGAGGAAAGCATTTAATAAAGAAATCCAACAGAAAAATCCATAAATTCTAAGAAGAAAGAATTTGTAAATGCAATTAACTATTCATCAAACCAACTATGAAGAGAGCAAATAGACAAGTTGCAAAGATATTTTCTGAAAATGCAGTTGAGAAAGGATTACAAGATACCAATAAAAAAAAAATCAGTACCCCCTGAAAGGGGGAAAGCAAAGGTTTGAACAGGTCATTTATAGAAGTAGAAACCCAAGCAGAAAAAAAGAAAAAGGAAAGGAGGGAGTGGAAGAGGAATTGCTGAAATTCATCAAAGAAATGGAACTGTAACTCCATACCCTGCTCTCCTTCATTTTCCCCCTTCCCTCCCCAACATTCTT
The DNA here is from genome assembly GCA_007922755.1 of Pedetes capensis. NCBI lineage: Eukaryota > Metazoa > Chordata > Mammalia > Rodentia > Pedetidae > Pedetes > Pedetes capensis. The sequence goes on from VMDO01004566.1 coordinate 65,473, forward strand.
CTCTCCGGTACTTCAAACCCAAAAGACTGGCAAAAGTTTTAAAGTGTGATGTTATAACCTCTTGGAAAAATCTAGAACTAATATACTGCTACATGGAGTACAATATCGCACAATCACTCTGGAAGACAACTTAGTATTCTGCAGTAATGTTGAAGCGGCACGTAGCATAGGGATTACCAATCACACTCCAAGATAATGTCTGGGACATACATACAAGATGACTACAAAAATATCATATCGGCATTGTTTCTTATAGAAAAATGTGAAAGCAGCTGAAATGTCAATGGAAAGCACAATGGATATGTACACTGTGATATATTCACAGGATGAAATAATACTCTATAGCAATGAAGATGAACGGGCTACAATTCCATAGAATGAAATAGGTAAAATTCAAGATCACAGTAGTTATTGAAAAGTGCCCATTCCAGAACACATAGAAATGTTGTGTTAAATAACATTCAAAATATAAGTAGAAACAACAGTATATGTCCTTGACAGGAGACATGGTATAAAGCTGAAAAGCACAGATTTGGCAGTCAGATTTCCTGAGATGGGGTTCTAGTTACCACACCTACTAATTATATGATTTGGGTTGGGTCTGACTCATAGTGACCCTATGTACAAGAGAACAAAACACTACCCAACACTGTGCCATGCACATGATTTTTATGTTTGAGCCCACTGTTGTAGCAACAACTGTGTTTCTTCTCACTTTGAGTTGTGCCACATCAGCAAAAGGAGGTGCCAGGGGCTTTATTCCATTCCCATCAGTAAGGTCAACTCTACTTTGAGGAGGCTACTGTTCCCCAGTCATTACCTGAGGGCCTTCCAGCTTGGGGGGCTCATTTTCTGGTACTATATTTGACAGTATTTCTCTGGTATTCATAGGGTTTTCAATGGTCCTTCTCCCTAGTCTTAGTTGGGAAGCTCAGCTGAAACCTGTCCATCATGGGTGGGCCTGCTAGTATCTGAAATATTGATGGCATAGCATTCACAGCAACTACAAGCCCCACAGCACAAGCTGACAGATATGAGGAATTATATGATTAGACAGTTATTTAATCTATCTATGCCTTGTTTTCCTCAAAAATGGAGACACTTATCTTCCTACTCCTAAAGATTGTTTTTGGGTAAAAAGTGACTGCATGGCACTTATAAATGTCTGGCACATATAAATCACTATATAAAAGTTTTGTGCTGCTATCATCACTAAAGATACAAATGTGTCACAAAATACTGATGAAAAGGGAACAATAAGTAAAAAGTTCAGGTTGATTTGGGGGAAGCAAATGGGTGGATTGAGGAAGAAACATAGGTAGACTTCAGAAGTAATGGTAATATTGCCCTCTATTATTAAAATGAGGGATGAGTACTTAAATATTTGTTGTATCTTCATAATCAATATTTTTCTGTATTCTGTTCCATGTTTTCTTCATCAATGAAAATATGATAAGCCTTATAAAATTAGAAATAAAACAGAGATATGTAAGTCTTTTTACAGTCAAATTAACACTATCCATTCAAAATTGCCACCCTAGAAAATACACACTAAATCTCTCTCAATAACAAATAGTATTTTACTGAGATTCCAGGATTTTGTTTGAAACATTGAAACCCATTTTTTGGAAGTACATTCTGAATCTGCAGCCATTCTTTTGAATATTCTGAATGCTAACAGCCATCCTCCTTTGAGGACAGATTTTATTTTATTCAAATAGCAACAAGTTATTTGAAGGCAAGTTTGATAGATAAATTGAGTGAGTCAGCTCTATGATAGATAATTGAAATGATGGTTGTTTCATAAAACAATTTCTCAAAGTAATTCCAAAGAATAACAGACTTTCATGGTTTCAAAGTTATCAAAACCAACCTTCCACACAAATTAGAAACTAGATCTGCCAAGAGCCCTGACAAATGGTCAGCCAGCTTTTCAGCATGGAATTTCTAAGGCACATAGAACTAGGCAAAACACCCTAGAGCCCAAGTGGGGATAAGCGTAACACTCACCATTTAATCTAATTGCTACAGTCTCTAAATTTATAATCTTTTTATTGGCTAATCAGAGAAACACAAATCAAAACTACACTGAGATTCCATCTTACCCAACTCAAAATGGCCAGCATCAATCACACAATAAGGATAAATGCTGGCAAGGATGCAGGAAGGAGGGTAGGGGAGGAACTCTTTTACACTGCTGGTAGGACTATAAATTTACAGCCATTTTGGAAATCAATATGGAGATTCCTTAGAAACTAAAAATAGAATTACCATATGATCCAACTATACCATTCCTGGCTCCATACCCAAAGGAAGATAAGTCATCACACCACAGGAACACCTGCATTTCCATGTTTACTGCAGCACTATTCACAACTGCAAGGATGTACAATCAGCCAAGATATCAATCAAGGATGATTTTATTTAAAAATGTGGTATACATACACAGTGGAATATTATTTAGCAATAAAGAAGAATGAAATTATATCATCTGAAGAAAAATGGATGGAAATGGAGATCATCACTTTAAGCAAAATAACTCAGACTCAAAAAGAGAAATACCACATTTTCATACGCGCACACACACACACTCTTGTATATATCTAAGATTGGAAAATACAAGAGGATCCATCAGGATGGGAGGGGCTTAGTGGGAGGGGGAGAGTCCTAGGGAAATTAAGAGGGGGAGGGAGAGCAATATAAGGGAGTAAAGGGGGAGAGAACAAGTATAAAATACAAGATGTAATTTTGTGAAAAGTCCCATAATAAATCTCCTTATACTGTAAAAGAAACCACACTATACCTCGTAAATATGTACAATTATCATTAAAAGTTAATCAAAAAAATTTTTTAATGTTTAAGCAGATTGTTGTTGTTGTTAGGTGCTGTCAAGTCAGGTCCAACTCAGTGATCCTCACAGGATTTTCAATGGCTGATTGTTTTGGGATTGTTTCAGGAGTGGGTTGCCAGGTCCTTCTCTCATTTTCATGGTGCTGGGGATTGAACCCAGGGCCACACAGAACTCAGAGCAGCACTCTACCAACTGTACTAAACTCCATCTCTTAAGTAGATAGAAGTGTTAACAATTCTAATCTGATAACTGCCCACTGTATATGTGAACTGAATTTTCACTCTGTATCCCACTAATATGGACAATTAAAATACTAATAAAAAATCTTTTTATTGGCTAATACTGGACCATGGTTCCAATCTATAGATATCTAAATCAATTTCTGTCATCATGTATATTAATGCTCTTTCCCAAAGAAGAATAAGCATAGGTTGGTAAGCTGGTAAGTTTCCAAGTTTGATTCATTCATGAAAGTAGGAACCAGGACATGAACAAGTGAAGAATCCTTGCTCAAAGAGATACCTGCCACCAACTTGGAATTAATTAGTATTTGCAGGGAGTAGGGTGGGGTGAGACATAACCACCCGTGACGAGGCCTAATTTTAGCTTTTCCACACTCTGACTAAAGGGAAATCATGAAAAATTATCAGATGCATTGCTGAAATCTAGATGTAAGTTGTACACGAAATTTCCCAAATCTAGCAATATAGTAACCTGTAGCCCTGTGGCATCCAATCCCATCAAATCTCGGAAGCTAAGCAGGGTCGGGCCTGGTTAGTACTTGGATGGGAGACCATCTGGGAACACCAGGTACTACAGGCTTGGGAGACGGACCTGGCAACCCACTCCCAAAAATCAATCTGCCACTGAAAACCCTATGAACAGTAGAGAAGCACTGACAGGAATGTTTCACCTGTTGTATGTAGGGTCACTATGAGTCGGATACCGTCTTGAAGGCACCTAACAACAACAAAAACAGCAGCATAGCTATTCCTCCAGGCTGGATATGATGACTGTCATCTTGGCCCATTTTGATACAGAACTTGGAATGACCTTGGGGGACCTTGGTCCTGTACCCATGGCAATGAAGTAAGCAAAACTGTACACCATAGCTAGGCCAATTAAAACAGTAATAAAGCCCCAACACCCCCTCTTGGAGGAAGGGGGAAAGGAGGCTCACAAGACCCTCATAGGATGTCACAAGATGTTCCTCTCAGGTGTCAATCTTTAGCCCCTCCTGCCCAGCTGCACGTAATGCTAGGTTATATAAGAGATGAAGAACTGGCTGAGGGTAGGACTTGACAGTGGTGCAGCTTCAAGAAGGACATCTTGGTGGGAGTTTCTCAGGGATTCCTCCTATTGGTACAGCTATATGTAAAGGCTGTCTGTGAGTCACTCATGTCATTGTAAGAAATCCCAATAAACTCATGGTTCATAATCTATCCTTTGGTCTGTCTGTGTTCCCTTTGGCTTTTGTACAACATAACCCTGTCCAACAAATGAAATGAAGCAAACTACATATATTTCTTTTAAAGAATTCATGGTAGCTCATTGCTATCACTATTTCCTTTCCTGAATCTGCACAAATTTTGTTTAAGTGCTCTTATAGGAATTTTGTAAAGGCTACCATTACAAAATTTCTTCTAGAAATTCTCCAATTTTAATATTTCTCATACATTATTGGTCCATGCTCCTATGATCAAATTTGTAAGATTGCTCTCTGTCTTGGCATAATTTATGCGAATGTGGAAGTAGGAAGGTTTCCTACTTCGTTAAAGGAAGTAGGTTCTTTTAAGGTATGTTCTTTCTCATTTTGGATTCTTTCCTTGTATCAATACTTATTCCTTTCTTTCAGCTTTAAGATAATTTTCTCCTTCATGGAATCATCTAAAGCAGTGTTGGCCAAAAAATCATGCTGTTTGTAGATCTAAAATTCTAACATTATTTTCCTTAGGATCCTTTCCAGGGTACAGCAGCATTAAAAACACTAACATATATTTATCCACTCTTGTATGTGTATATATATATGTGTGTGTGTATGTTTATATATATATATATATATAAATATATATATATATATTTTTATATATATATATATATAAATATATATATATATAAAATATATATATATTTTATATTATATATATTATATATATTATATATATATTTATATAAAATATATATATAAAATATATATATATAAAAATATATATATATATATATATATATATTAAAATACAGACTCTCTCAGGACCAATGTTCACCTTAAGAAATGGAGTACTCAAAATTGTTGCATCTTTATTTTTCTTCTACTTCCTTGTACCTCCTTTTAGATACATAAGTAGAGAACAAAGACATACTAAGCAGAGAAAGATAGGGAAGTAGGAAGGGCAAGAGATGCACTGGTAGTAAGAGCAGAGACAGTGGATGGCCAAGTTCCATGAATGATCTCGGTTCATCAAATTGGTCATGCAAAATAGGAGGCAACCAGCATCTCCCACCTACCACACAACCTGGTCCTAAACAAAATCCTTTCTCTTCACCATTTATTTCAATCTGCCCTAGCCATAGTCATAGGACATTTAATTGAAATTAAATGTTATCTGTTAAATTACTCCCTGCTTAGAAATAAAATAACTCCCTGTTCTCTCCAACATTAAAGTCATCACTTTCAACCTAGACTTTGACTTCCCCCACCCACCATGTCTCTGTAGTCATTTGCACTAAGGGCTCCCTCCTGAATCCACATGTGTAGTCTTCCCACCAGCTGAGGAAATTGTTCACTTCCCTGCCTTCTTCAGTACTAATCCTCCCACCGGAAATGGCTTTGCCCTTGCTCCCCACCTGTTCATACTGTTATCTTCCATCCCTCCTTCCTCACCCAAAAAACAAAAGTAGAAATAACTACAAAGGCATGAAAACTACTAAAACTGAGTCTTCTCTGTGACCTTCCATGATACAATTTTTCCCTTCCTTTCTTCACGTCCCTGCTCTCTTCCCCACTCTGCTTTTTGGTGGGGAAAACAGGCAGAAGACAGGCGAAAGCAGCGGTCTGCCTGTAAAGATTCTGATTTAAATGGTGGAGGGAGGACCCAGGCCTTGATCTTTAGAAAACTCTCTGGATGACAGGAATGAGCAGCCAGGCCTGATGCCACTGTAAGATGCTTCTCCACCCAGTTGAGTAGAGGCACCTGCCAAGCTTGGGAAGCATTTTCTTAATTAGGAGTCCTCTGCAGACCTACTAAATTAGAAGCTCCAAAGCCCAGGCATTTGTATTGCAAAACAGTTCCTGCCAAACCGAAACTGAGAAAAGATGGCCAAAACAGTGCGTCAGACCAATGGTGGAGTCACTGCCCTTCTGCTCTCCCATGTCAGACGCCCCTTCAATCCCGGAATATTGTCTCTTCTAACATCATCCAACACGTCACTTGGGTACTAGATGGTGCCCTCCAGAGTCATTGTAAAAGTCCCAGCTCCACGGAGGGGGTTGCCACAACATACCCCCAACAGAACAAGCAAGAGAGGGTGCATACACCAGCACCCTGTCTTGTGCAGAGAAAGAACCAGGAGTGTGCAGAGAAACACGGAGGCGTGTGTGTTGCTCAGACTTACCCTGGGCTCCTGTAAGGTGGCTATTCTGCAAAACCCAAACTCTCTGCATGAGTGGTGCTGTTGGTCTTTGGTAGCACAGAAAAGGGGGTGAATTCTGCCTGAAGAGGGGAGGAGACTCCACCACCAAATGTAGCATGTGAGCAGAGCCTGGGAGGAATTTTACCAAGTGAAGAAGTGGGTTCAAAGCTTTCTGCAAAGAAGGGTGAGCACAGCAAGGGCCCAAGGTTGGGTTGCAGAATGTCTTCTGTTGGTTACAAAAAGTCACCCATTGTAGCTAAAATGTAAGGAGTGTGAAGGAAAGAAACTGAGCATTTAGCTGGATTGCTGAGGGCAAGTGTAAGAAGCCCGGAAACGCTACTAAGGAGGTCACAGACAAGGGGAATCCCCAAAACTTTGGTATAAGACCCCAGTAATGTTGGTCTCTGCAAAACTGTTCTTATTCACAACTTTAAGAGAGCTGCAATAGAATGTTCAATGATACAGTATGCTGGGAATCGTGGAATGTTCTTACAAGTGTCATATTATAATTCTGTAACATCTTCAGACAATCGGAACATTCGTGAAAAGGTTCATTATCAGAATAAAAACTGCAAGAAATGCCTTCAAATGACTGTAACATTTCCTAAGAAAAGCTTGCCGACTATTCAAGCTCATGATCAATCCCCACAGGTATCACCATCTGCTATCAGATTCAGTTGCTATAACAACCTGCCACTCACTTCTCCTTTACACCAGTTACCAGACAGCTGGATCCAGAATAGGTTTAACTCAACATAAAGCAAAAGACGAGGTGGAGGAAAACTCAGCAGGGAGGTAATTAAAAATGAAATCACTACTCTCTTAATGATCTTTAAAAGCAAATAATTGTGTAGACCCCTGAGCACATGCAGGGTGTGTTGAAAGACTGAAAGACACACCAACAATGAACATTTCTTCACTGACCAGGGAAGGTTTTCTCAAATCCCAAGCGTCAGCTTTACTCCCCCATCTCTCTCTCTCTCTCTGCAAAAGACCCTCCTTTCATTCCAGTTCCCAATAATCAAAGTGGATGTCTCACTGACCTCCCTTTCTTTCTATTTAAATATCCCTCAGTATTATTACTGATGTATACCTCTGCCTGGGCTGGGGTTTAGCTTAGTTAGTTGAGTGCCACACTACACTCTCTGAGGACCCGAGTTCGATTCCCAGCACAACAAAAAAGGGAGAAGGCTGTGGCAACCCACTCCCGAAGCAATCCCAAAACCATCAGCCACTGAAACCACTATGAGGGTGGTTATGAATTGGAAATGACTCGAGGGCACCCAACAACAACAATTCCTTTGCATCTTCCTCTGAGAAAAATCAACCACCAGCCATATCTCTCAGGCAAACCAATTCCCTACCAATATTATTTCGACTCCATTCCTGCTTGCCTCTTGTGGAACTTACATCAGCATCCTTTGGCTTATTATCAACTTCATTCTTTCCTTCCAGACTGGCTCTTATTTATCTTTTCTTATGGAACTGGTCTTATTCTACTTGTACTCTTAGTTTGGTTTGCTTTTCTAACCCATCTTATTATAGAATATCTGAGTCTGTGTCTTATTCAGAACCACAAAGTGACCAGCACATAATAGGTAGCTGGTAATATTTAGTAATGTGAATGGAATTTCATGAAGAAATTTTGTCTGGTACATAGGAAAATGCCGAAAGAATTGCTTTACTCATTTTGGTGGCTTACATACTATGGGATATGGGAAGCCCCATTATTTGAACACAGGCATAAATGGCTCAGATGTGCTCTTTGGGGCTGTCAAGAAAGGAAAATAAATCTTTTCTTTCTGTAACTTCGAAGAAAGTAGAACTCTATTTAAAATGAGCAGTTGGCATTTTGGCTACAGGGAACAGTTCTCAGGGAAATGAAAAATGAAATAAAATCAAAGAGTAGACAAGCACATTTTAAGTGACAGCATTTTATAAGATACTGTAGACTTTCTCAGCAAGGCTTGAAGATACGTCTATTTGCTCATTTACCACGATGTGTTGGTACTACTCAGTAACAGCTACACTGTGTGTGTGTGTGTGTGTGCATGTGTGCCTGTACACACTCATATGCAAATATTCTTTTTATTATTATGCACTTAGATATCCTGAAGAGAGAAGGACCCAGCAACTCACTACCAAAAGTCAATCAGCCACTGAAAACCCTATGAATAGCAGAGAAGCACCACAATAGTGTTTTGCCTGTTGCGCATAGGGTTGCTGAGTTGGACACTGACTCGACGGCACCTAACAACAACAGATGTTTTGAAATGTTAATCAATTGCCATAAAAATTGTTGCTCTTGTTGTTAGGTGCCATCGAGTCAGTGTCCAACTCATAGTGACCCTACATACAACAGACGAAACACTCCCCAGCACTGTGCTACGCCCAGCTATTGTCAGTGCTTCTCTGCTATTTATAGGGTTTTCAATGGCTGGTTGATTTTTGAGCTGCCAGATCCTTCTCCCAAGCCTACAGCACCCAGTATTTGCAGGCTGTCTCCCATCCAAGTACTAATCAGGCCCAATCCTGCTTAGCTTCTGAGATCTGATGGGATTGGATGCTACAGAGGTACAGCTGCAGGCTATAAAAATTGATGCAAAGAATATTATGTGTGGTGAAGGGTGAGGCACAGAGAAGGAAAAGATGGGATATTAAATAAGGCAGATAGAGAGGAAAAGATTTATGCTTCACCTTCCCATGAAGGTTTCTGACATACAACCCACTGCCAAATGGTTATCCTTGGCTGAAAAGTACCTCCGCGTGTATTTATCGTACTGTTTCCACACAGGCTACCTCTAATCAACTGAAGCTTCCTTTTGCAAATTCCACAATCCACCCACTGGAAAGAGCTATCACGAGCCCTGTTCTCTTCCTCCAGGACAAGACAAGTGTCCCTTGGAGCTGCTTTTTCAGGATGTGCTTAGAATGTCATCCACCTGGAAGGAGAAGCGATGACTCACTGGAGCCGTGCCCACTTGTAGCATCTCGAGAGAATTAAAATAACCACCATGGAGGGGTCAGCGACTTCTAGCCTGTGAGAATGACTGTGTTGAGCCACAGGGCAGCTACTTCCCACGAGACACCAGATGAAGAGCTCTCTAAAAACCAAACACTAGGCAGTATTATTATTATCATGGGCCCAGCTTTACATATGTGGAGGGCAAAGCCCAGAAGGTTAGGTAACTCGCCTGAAAGTGAATAAGTGAATAAGTGAATAAAGGATGGAGTTGGGATTTGAACCCAGCTCCGCAGGTGATGTCATGGAGGAGAGATGCCTGCCCTGCCATGACTTATGATGTATGCATTGGCAGAGGAGGCTGAGAGAGGAACCATAGCCAGAGAGAAAGAGCCATCATAACCCAAATCACGCTGAAGGCTGCTCTCCCACTCGGGGCTTTCGCTGCAGGACACGAGGACTCATGCCAACACAGCTCCACACACAGGTCTCTGCCTCTAGAGAACACAGGACCCACTGAGGGTGGCAATTCTCAGGCAGATTTCCTCTGGAGAGGAAGCCCGACGAAAACCCCAGATGTCCAGGGAGGACAAAAGTCACACACCTGGGATCATCACGGTTCCTTACTGTGGGAACAGTGTTTTCAAGACGGCACTGGCAGCTCTCCACCCCTAAGCAGTGAAGGAGAGGCCAACCTCCTTATCAGGGCCAGGGCTCCCAGAGAGCACAGAACAGGGGTGTGCTGCATGGGAGTAAAACCCTCTGGCCTGAAGGAACACATTGCCGCTCGGGGACCTGTGGCAAATGTGTTCACTATTAATATCTGCCAGAATTTTCAACAGGATGGATTTGTTTAGAAAATATATGGGGAGCATGGCCTTTCACTCTGTCATTATCTCGGGAAGGTTGTAGGTCTTGGCACATAGTATTTTAATGTCTTGGACAACTAGACTTTCTATGTCAATTGATTATCCCACACTCACTTTTAATACATAGCTTTGAAATTTAAATGGGAATGCAGATCGCAGTGGCACACGCCTGTAATCCCAGCAGTTCCGGAGGCAGAGGCAGGAGAATGGCAAGTTTGAGACAAGAGGCAGTTTGTAATTTCTCAAGACCTTGTCTCAAAAAAAGTAAAAACATGGGTTGAGGGTGCAGCTCAGTGGTCCAGCACTTGCAGAGCATGCAAGTTCAAGGCACTGGGTTCAACACCCAGTACCACAAAAATTTTAAAAAAAGAAATTTAAATGGGATGTAAAATCTAAACTGGGAATGGTGGCACACACCTATAATCCCAGCACTCAGGAGGCTCAGGCAGGAGGATCAATATGAGTTCAAGACCAGCCTAGTTTACACAGTGAGTGCCAAGACAACCTGAGCTACACAGTGAGATCCTGTCTTAAAAAAAAAAAGAGAGAGAGAGAGAGAGAAAATGAGGTGTAAAATCTGAATCCCCATCGAATGTGTCCAAAAATGGGCCTCACTGTTCTTTGCGATCCACCTCAGTATCTCGCAAACACTCTCCCGAAAGGTGTCGGCTGCTGGAAGCCCTCCATGGAATCACAGCCACAGTGGGTACTTCACAAGTACCCCATCCACAGCAGGAATCCATACTGCAGCCAGGTACACTTCCTAAACCGGATAATTTTCTCGGTGAGCACTGCTGCCTTGAATCAATAGATCAGAGAGTTTAAGAGGAATGTCTCTCCATTTTTCCCTTGAACAAGAAGCAATGATTTTCTAAATAATTCACTAGTTCTCCCTCCATAGGTCTCAGGCTGAACAATGTTGTAGAAAGGGTGGGAAAACAAAGGACTCGACAGGATTCCTCAGAGGCTGTTTGGGAAAGTATCACTCTTAAGCACCCAAACTTTATTTCTATCAGAACCACTTGGAGAGTTTGTCAATCACAAAAGTTCCCGGCTCATGGGGAGAAGGGGTGGAATTTTGGTTCAACATTTAGCCATGATTTTAAAGTTCTCGGGAAATTCAGACCCAAGTGGCCAGCAGGACACGTCTCAGAAACACCCAGCCTACAGGAGAAGGCAAATGAAAGAGTGAGCATTCAGTGAATGCTGACTGTACATCAACCAAGGTTCACTCAACCCTCTCAACAGCCCTCATCGGGACATATTGTGATCGCCAGTGAACTCATACCGAAACTAAAGTTGACAAAGTTTCATAACACATCTAGTAGGACACATGTAATACGACAAATACAAGAGGAACCAGGCTTGCCTGTGTCACCCTGAAAGCCAACACATTCCCCAAAAGGCACAGACTCTTGGGAATAGCAAACTCTGGAGGCAGTTTGAAGAGTTTGGACCTAAAAGAGGTTGGTGAGTTTTAAATTGGAGGATTACATAAATGTCCTTCACCTTTAGTGGTTGTTGGATTTCATATTTTGAAGTTACATAAACCTGCTCCAATTAGAGATAAATAAAGTGACTGACGAGACTTCAGAGGAAGTGGACAAAGCCCAGCCCATCATTTTTTCCACTGTGGAACAGCAAGGGTCCCAGTACGTTCTATATCACCCAGCATCACTGTTCTCACCGACTATGGGCACAGTTAGGAAGAGAAAGATCAACCAAGAGATCTAGAGAGAGAAGCAGCTAGAATCAGAAAGGAGAAACTGAGGAATTCTGTTTGGGCTCACTTTCAATACCAGATGGGCAGCCTAACTTGCCTTCTGCTGTTCTTTGCATTCTCTTCAGAGGTTGTTCTGCTGATACTATGAAGAGGGTAACACACTGATGGGAACTTTGTCTCTGAGTGGGTGATAAGGGATAATGTTAATTATATGATGCATTACTTCCATTTGCCCTTTATATTTATATATGTATTTACATTCAGTTGTTTGAGCTACTGGTTTACTATAGATAGGGAGGGAATAAAGAGAAAACATACCCTCTAACTGGAATTTGCCTTTATTTTGTCATTCCTTGAACCTAACATTTATTTTTAAGGTTTTCTGACATGCATATAATGCCCCATAGTGAATTTTATTATAGCAACCATAAAGTTTTCCAACTGCCAGCTCACTTGTTGTTGTTGTTGTTGTTGTTAGGTGCCATCGAGTCAGTATCTGATTCATAGCAACCCTCATAGGGATTTCAATGGCTGTTTGGGGATTGCCTTGGGAGTGGATTGCCAGACCCTTCTCCCATTTTTGTGGTGCTGGGAATTGAACTCAGGACCTCAGAGACTGCAGCGCAGCGCTCTACCCACTGAACTAAATCCCAGCCTGCCAGCTCACTTAGAACCCAAGAATATTCTGAAAAAAGTCATCAACCTGGTCCTGAAGAATTTGTGTGGATATTGGTGGTGGTGGTGGTAGGTGCCGTTGAGTCAGTGTCCGACTCATAGTGACACTATGCCAACAGGCAAAACAGTACTGTTAGTGCTTCTCTGCTATTCATAGGGTTTTAAATGGCTGATTGGTTTTTGGGAGTGGGTTGCTAGGTCCTTCTCCCAAGCCTACAGCACCTGGTGTTGCCAGGTGGTCTCTTATCCAAATACTAACCAGGGCTAACCCTGCTTAGCTTCTGAGATCTGACCAGATCAGACACCGCAGTGACATGGCTGCCGGTGTTCTGTGGCTATAGAGATCCACAAAAAGGCTAGGGAAGCTAAGGAAGGGCTAGGGCCCTTCTTAAAAGACCATGATCACTTACAGGGTAAGAGTATAAAGCAGGTGGGCATCAGGCACCATGGCACACACCTGCAATCCCAGCTATTCAAGAGGCAGAGGCAGGAAGACCATGAGTTCAAGGCTAGAGACAGACTGAGCAACTTACCAAGAACTTGTATCAAAATAAAAATATAAATAAACAAACAAACAAGGAGCTGAGGATGCAGCTCAGTGGTAGAGCAGTTGCCTAACATGTGCAAAGCCCTGAGTTCAATCTCCCAGCACTAGGGAAAAAAAAAAGTACAAAGAAGCCCAGATGGCCAACTCCATTTAATTGCCTGGTTCTTTCTCATTTTGTTCTTCTTGCTTCTAGTGTGCATTCACTTTGAAGAGGATTCACACATATCCTGATGAACAGAGCTAATCTGCAACTCTGTTCATTATGGCACCCACTGCAGGACACTGAGCCCCTACACATTTTAAGCAATGGCTAGTTTCTTAGAACCGGAAGTGCAATCTAAAATTCACTAGTCTTATGATTTTTCACACTTAAAAGAAACTTGAGGTGTTATAGTAATTTGTGAGCTAGAATTTTTGGTAAAATTATTAGATATTTAAAATTTCTGTAGTGGTATTTTCAAATTCAGCTCTATTTTTGCAAATCTTGATCCTGTATGTTTATATTTATCCCTAAGAGCAACTATGTTCACTTGTTATTACAAACATTTTATTTCATTATAACATACTTATCCTGTACTTAATAAAACGCATACCTTGTCTCTCCTCCACGCACTAGTTTAAATTCTCACATTTATCACCTAATATTTAACTTTGCCTTGGGATTTATTATGGTTGAATTTTTATTGCTTCTGAGGTGTTTAAATGGAAAGGTACTTATAAATTAGTATCATATTTGCTTTATTCCTATTTACTCAATCATTTAACTGTCACTATAGCATCAAGTTTCTATAATTATTTTTGAATTACTTTAATAGTTAATCCATGCAGATTAAAAAAATCAAACAGTACAAAAATGTTTTCTTACTATTATTGTCTTCCAACATTCCACTCTAGAGGTAGCCTTATTACAAAGTTTTATGTGTCTTTTGAGAACTATATTATGCATTTATAAGTGTACATATGTGTGTGTAAATAGATTTGTATAACACAAATCACAGCTTTTTACATTTTTTTTCTTAACGATATATGTTGGCAATCATTACCAGCTCATAAAAATTCATTCACATCCTATCTCTGAATTGCTGCAATATGTTCTATTATTTGGACACACTGCAATTTAGTAATTAATACTTAGCAGTTGCACAAATTCAGAGAGCTCTGCATATCACACTCTCCATGATATAGCCCCTGGGATTGTGCAAAACCCTCCACTGTACTGTTTCTAATCCAAATACCAAAAAATCTTGTAATGAATATCCTTGTAAATAATATTTACTTGCATATACCAATAACTAATGAGTCTATGCAATAAAATCCTAGAAGTAAGTTGCTTAGTCCTAAATAACATTTTCTTCTCTTGCCTTCCTAAGCCAGAGATCTGGAATTCAGCCTCAACAGCTATATACTCCCTCTGCCTCATACCCCATCATTGAATCCTGATGGTTCCATCTTAGATCTATACTATTCTTCATTGCCACCTCTGCCCTGGACGAGGTCACTGTGACTACTTTCCTAAATCATTGCAAGACCTTCTTGTTTCCCTGCTTTTCACCTGCCTGCTTTCTACAGGTCACTAGCTGACTGTTCAAAAGTAAATATCCATGCACTAAACATTCCTGCTTAAAGCTATTTAATAGTTCCCTTTGCCTAAGATAAGTCCAATGACTTAGCACAGCCCTGCAGGACTCCAAACCCTCACCCTTGCAGAAGAACCAGGTTTGTCTTTTACCCTCTGGCACACCTATTCTCTGCTCTGGCCACACCAAAGTCTGTCATAACCATGGAACTGGTTATGATCTGGCTCTTGACCCATTCAATTCCATTTGATCAGAACACTAACTCCTACCAATTCCAACCCTCCATCTAGCCAGCTCCTCTTCCATTCCCAGTTTTCAGCTTGGAAATAAGGCATAGTGAGAGGTTAGAGCCCAGGTTATAGGAACAGACTATGTGGGTCTGTCTCTACCGTTACTAGCAGGATATCCTGAGATCTACTTTCCTATGCCTTATTTTCCCCACTTGTAAAATGAGAATAGTTATTCAGCATCAACATCACAGATTTCCTGGGAAGAGGAAATCAGTAAACATCAGCAGTGGACAGGTCACAGCAAGCGCTCAGTGCATGTTAGGGACGATCACTGTCATTGCCTTCTCCAGGGAGGCCTCCATGAGTCCTTACCCAAAGTTAGGTTTCTTTGCCATAGTAACTCTGTCACAATGATCGCATCTGATGAGTAGATGAAGATGCACCAGTGATTGCTATATGTGACTTTGCCCATTCATTTCATTGTTACTGTTAGGTGCCATTGAGTCAGGTCCAACCCTCAGGGTTTTCAATGGCTTTTCAGGATTGTTTCAGGAGTGGGCTGCCATGTCCTTCTCCATTTTTCTGGTGTTAGGGATCGAGCCCAGAGCCACAGAGAGCACAGAGCACCACTCTACCAACTGAGCTAACCCCCAGCCCACTCATTTAATTTTTCATTCCTTTACTCAACATGTATTAGTAGTGCAACTCTGGCCCAGGCATCACGCTAGGCAGTTGTTGAGAACTGGGCAGACTCACTCCCATTCCCAAGGCTGCTAAAAATAACAAATCCCGCAAATCAAAAGCCGATCCTCTTGGATATTGATTTTGCTATTCAGTCAGCTATATTTATGGAGCTAATAGTCATGTCTCATGTGCAGGCTGTCTTCTGGGTGCCAGGCAGAGAACAGAAAAGTCCAACAAAGCCCTGCTTGAGAGAGCTCACCACCTAACAGAGGAGTCAAAAGACAAATTCGCTTTTAATGGAGAGTTAAATCATGAGAGCAGCAGCAGCAAGACAGAACAAGAGCAAGAGCAGAGTAGGGGGTGCTATTTTTGATAAGGCATTATGACATCCTTTCAGAAGAGGGGCATCTGAGCAGACTGTTAATGAAGTGAAAGAGAGCCAGTTGACTGTTTGGTGGAAGTGAGTTCCAGATAAAGGCAACTCTGAGTGCAAAGGCCCTCCGATTTGGCTTGTTTGGAAGAGAGAGGAAGTAGGTGAGATTGAACCTCAATGAACACAGAGAAGGTAGGAGATAAGGTGGCTGAGGCATCTGCACCCAGAACATGTAGGGCTCTAAGGGCGATGGTAAGGACCTTGGGCACTCTAAGCATGAAAAGAAACCACTATAAGTGTTTGAGCCAGGAACTTATATAAACCATTTATGTTTTAAAGGATCACAATGGCTGCTTTGTGGAGAATAGATTTGGAGGTGTGTCAAGGGAGAGTTATGTCCAGAGGAGTCAGTGAGGTTACTGCAATGGTCCAGAAAGTAGTGGCTTAGATCTCAATGGGAACAGCATTGGGCATGAGAAGTGGTTAAGATTCAAGGTACATCTTGAAAATAAAGACATCTGCTAATTGAGTGAAGGTAGGTTAATGAGTAAAAGGGGATGCCAAGGAAGACTCAAGGTGTTGAGACAGATGATGGCACATTTTCTTTGAGATGCAGACATTGAGGGGGGACACTTTTGTTGATACTGTTGGGTTTCGTTGAGTCAATATCTGACTCATAGCAACCCTATGTACAACAGGCAAAACAGTGTTGTGCTTCTCTGCTATTCATAGGGTTTTCAATGGCTGATTGTTTTTTGGGAGTGGGTTGCCAGGTCCTTCTCCCAGAGGACACTATTAGAGAGATGGAAATCACACACTTGGGCCTGGACAAAGTAAGTTTAGGATGCATATGAGACATCTAAGCAAAGATGCCAAATACATGGTAGGAAGTTCAAGAGAGACATAAGGACTAGAGGTGTGCATTGGAACAGTGTTAGCTTATAAACAGTCTTTAAAGTTGCAGGGCCAAATGAAATGCTAGTGGGGAGTAGCTAGGATAGACAGGCAAAGCAGCACGCTATTCATACTGCACCCTGAGGCTAACCATTAGAAGTTGAGAAGGGAAGATCATTCTACCAAAAGAAACTAAAAAGGCTAGGTTCTGTAGCACTTTCTTGTAATCACAGTAACTTGGAAGTCTGAGGTAGAAGGATGGCAATTTTAAGGCCAGAGGGAGCCTGTGCAACTTACCAAGATCCTGTCACAAAACAAAAAATAAAAAAGCACCTGAGGATGCTAGAGCCTAGTATGTTTGAGGCCCTGGAAACAACCCCCACCCCTGGTACTAGAAGGAAGAAAAGGGGGAAGGAATGAGAGAAACAGAGAAAAAGAGAGGGAGAGAAAAAGAGAGAGAGAGAGAGAGATAGGTAGAGGGAGGGAGGGGGAGAGAGAGAAAGGGAAAGCAAAAAGAAAAGAAAAAAGAAGAGAAAAAGAAAAGAAAAGAAGGAAAAGAGAAAGGGAGAGGAGGGGAAGAAGGAAAGCAGCCAGTGGTGGAGGAAGACAATGAGTGGAAGAGAGTATAGTTACTCATAGGGGTAAGAAGGAGATGTGGGGGTGAGAAGGTATGAAAAGGATTCCCAAGGAATTTACTCCAGCTATTGTGCCCCTTCCCACTCTTTCATACCTCTCCCTCCCAAAGCCTGTGATTTCTCTTCCATGCAGTCTCCCTATGCATTTCCCTCTCACCCCATTTTGAATATCAAAGACACCCAACCTACAGGAGAAAGGATAAGTCAGTAGAATCATCATTGGTGGTCTTGTTTTTACTCTTTTAAGAAGTTTACATCTAAAAACATTTAAAATATATTTTTCTGTGCAGGGACACACCTGGGACCATCTTGACAAATGGTCTAACCAGATTTTCCCAGGTACAATCAATCTTCCCCCAATTCATTAAATTTTCAAGCCTCTAACAAGCCTCTTTGGTTTTCTTTATAAGATCACTATGTCCCTGAGGTGGCCTGGACACATCACAGGATGACATTAAAGCTTGAGAGCTTGCTAGGAAATTTTCTCTCAGCTTATGTGTTAGTTATTTTTGCATAGTTGTGACCAAAATTCCTGAGAGAAAACTTAAAGGAGGAAAGGCTTATTTTGGCTAATAGTCTCAGAGGATTCAGTCCATGTTCACTTGGGTCCATGTGCTTGTACAGACATCATGGGAGAGGGAGAGGACAGCCATTCACCTCATGGCAGACAGGAAGCAGAGAAAAGGAAGACAGGGAGGGTCCAGGGCAGGAATAGCCACCACTGACATCCTGCAGTGATGTACTTCCTCCATCTAGGTCTGCCTCCTACCTTCCAACATCTCCTAATGATGCCATCATATTATGAATACATCCAGGGATTAACACATTCATTAGATCAGCATCTTCCTGATCCATTCATCTCTGAAAGTGCCATCACAGTCACCCGGAGAGTTATGGTTCATTAATTTCCTAGGCATTTCTCAAACCAATCAAGTTGACAATTGATTAACCACCATAGCTTAAAAAAGGGAGTATAACAGCAGGGTCATTTCTATTTCAAATAACTTTTAAAATGATTGTGTAGATTTTTGAAAAATAACTCTTGTGATAGTTTCTTTATTATAAAACATAAATGGATTTAATTAACATTGTTGTTGTTAGGTGCCATCAAGTCAGTATCCAACTCATAGCGACCCTACATACAACAGGAGAAACAGTATTGTTAGTGCTTCTCTGCTATTCATAGGGTTTTCAATGACTGTTTGTTGGGAATGGGTTGTCGGGTCCTTCTCCCAAGCCCACAGCACCTGGTGTTCCAGGTGATCTCCCACCCAAGTACTAACTAGACGAGACCCTACTTAGCTTCTAAGATCTGACAGGATTGAACGTTACAGTGGTATGGCTGTAGGCTAATTAACATTAAAAGACTTAAAGTGGAGGTAATGTCTTTATTTTCTTTTCTTATGGCTCTGTTTCCTGGCTTCTGACAATAGTCCCTATTTCCCTTCCAAACATAAACTTCCATGGAAATTCAACTAAAAGAGAACAAAATGATGAGTCTGTAGTATTTGGACAAAGAAATATTTTTCTCTCTCCCCTCTGCACAGCTCTATTTACATAATGCCAAATGAGCAGATGAAATAAATAGAAGAGAAATCCAAATGACTAAAATCAGAATGTTTACACATTTGTGAACTTTTCAAACTGTACATCAAACAATTAAATGACTAATTAAAAAAAGGTTCTCCCAGATGCTCACTGTCACATTATCAGCCTTAAGCCTTAGGAGTCAGATAATTTATAAACCATGAGGAGAACTTCATGTAATTTTTCATAGCAGAAACTGAAAATAAAAAATTTTGTTTGTGGTCAGATTTGGGGGTCTATCTTGCTGTGAATATGCCCTTCTCTATTGACCTTTTTCAAGATCTGCAAGACAAATGATCCATTAAAGCATAATTAAGAACAAAGAAAGGAGAACTGCATTGGGACAACCTACAACTGTGTGAACAAAATCAAGTGAATCAATAATTTACAAATGTTTTGAGTAAGAAACAAAGAAAAAATGTTGAACTGACTGAAAATTGCCTACTGAAAAATAGAAAAATTTATTGAACATGGTTTTCCACAAAATATCTGGTCAATAAACATGCTATTAATTTGACATGATACTTTGGGTAGAAACTTTAACAGAAAAATTATGGTAAGTCACAATGAGATTTCAAACAGTGTCACTGTGAAAGTTTGTCCCCACCTGGGGAAAAGTTACTGGCTCAGGATCCTCCTGGTAGAAGTCACAAGAGTCTCAATCAGTCTTTACCCACAGGCTCAGAAACCAAACTCTGTCAAGACATTAAAGAATCTTTCTCTCAGAGTTGAGACCACAGGACAAATCTAGAGTGCCAGTGTACGAATTCCTATTGAGAAACAACCCACATAGGGACTTAGAGTCTGAGTCTGTTTGAGAAGCAATATTTTACCTCTAACACTATTACATTCTCTTCCTACTGGAAGCCAACTAAGAACAGTAAGTGTGGAAAGAGATGGAGCATTGTTGTTGTTGTTGTTAGGTGTCCTCGAGTCGGTATCTAACTCATAGTGACCCTCATAGGGTTTTCAATGGCTGAGTGCTTCGGGATTGCCTTGGGAGTGGATTGCCAGGTCCTTCTCCCATTTTTGCGGTGCTGGGAATTGAACTCAGGACCTCAGAGACTGCAGCGCAGCACTCTACCCACTGAGCTAAATCCCAGTCCAGAGAGATGGAGCATAGACACAGTAAATGTCAGGGCAGGCACCAGGCCCACAGCCTGGCCTCTCTAACCCAGTGAGTCCACCTGGCTTCTGCCAGTGTAACCTAAACATCCAAAGGCCTCCATTTGCCAAGGTTCCCTGTTGTGCAACCAGTGCTCAGATAACCTCCACCAGCTTTGCCCCACTGGCTTCTCTTTGTTGCATGACTAATCAACCTCATTGTTCACCAACATTTTCTTCTATTACACACATTAATATTTAATTACATTAAAGTTGAATCTGGCTAGCAAGGGACTCATTCGGCAACTTTAAGGTGACTGTGTACACTTCTGTAGCATGACTGATTTTGAAGACTAACTTCAGAAAGAATAATCTCCATTCCAAGATTATCAGTATAATCTCATGTCTTTTACTTTGTCTTTTACTTTGAAGTTCTTTGGGGTTAAGCCACATGACTATAGCTTCCAAGGACTAACAATAATCTCTTTGAGCCTAGTTGGTTCATTTTGCCTAGAATAATTCTAGCCCATAGAAGACAAAAATTTTAAACAATAGAATGATGGCTGTTTATAAGGAATTACAGTCACTGAAAAACATGGGGTGATTGATAGCAAAATTTTTTAAAAAGTTGACAACTCTAGGTATTTAAAAGAAAATGCCATCGACTAATATGAAGATATATTTATTCAAATACAAGAAAAGAACATCTCAGGATAAAGCAGTGCCCCTCACAGTACCCTTAGTTTCCTTGGTACCATGAGTACCTTTGTTTATTCCAGAATGGCCTGAAACAGGCGCAGCCTGGGGGCCAGCACTTGGGAAACCATTCTAGAAGGTTCTAATGCTCAAGGAGTCTCCTCTCAGACCCCAGATTGGGTATTTCCAAGAAATAAGGACATCTGCTTTGTGCTTAAAAGTCTCCCAGGAAAGAGGTTCCAAGGATTTTCCTGTATTTGAGAACTAAGTGTGATAATCTATAAAAACTATTATGATGCTTTGATTTAGGGGAAAAAAATTGCAAAAATAACACAGGCTATAGCAATAAGATGCCTACTTATTTTCTTGTGATCTGAGCTTCTGGGGAGTAAAGTCCTCAGTTTTAGCCCTCAGTCCACTGTAATCTGGCTTCTGCCCTTTCATGCCATGGAAAGGACTCTCAACAAGGATGCTATTAACCTTCTAATGGCTAAACCCAATGGATATGTTTCAGTTCTTATAGGATTAAAGTCTGTGCTGACTATTTCCTTTTTTCTCAAAATTTTCTTGGCTTCCAAATATGATTATCTTCTGAGCCTCTGCTAAATTTTTAAAACACTCCTTCATCTCCTTAATGGTTTTATGCCCACTGCTTAAGTCAGGGATGGAAAAGAGGATTCATCTTGCTTATTGACACTGATCAAATGTAGGAGCTTTTATGAACACTGTGTTGAGAGACCTGTAAAAGAAAGATTGCTGTGACTGACAAACCATGTCTCCCACAACCATGAAAGGAGGCATGGGGCAAAGCAAATGCCAAATTTTCTTTTCTGTCTGTCCCATTTTAAATATTGGTCTTCCCCAGAGTTATAGCCTCCTCCTTTCCCTATCCATGGGTTATGCCATCCATGTCTATACCTTCAAAAACCTCGTATCCACTGACTCCCACAGCTCTCCTCCTGAACCAGCATGTGAAATGATTTCCTGGCCTGCCCATCCAGGGCACCTCAATTTCAGCATGTTCATAACCATCTCCATCTCTCCCCAGAACCTGCTGCAACTCCAGAATTTCACATTTTGGTTAATGGAACCGTGGTTCACTTCTCACCAAACCCAACCTGGCAATCACCCTCAAGTCATTCTTTCACTCCTCAAATTACACTGGAGGTATTGTCAATTTTACACTCTAGGTCACCTTCTCCCACCTTCTCCACACTACCTTCATTCAGCTCTTTATGAAGAGTTTCCTGGGCTGTTGTGAGGGCTCCCTAAAGAATCTCCAATCCATCCTTTATAAACAGCAACATCATTTTCTGCTTCAAAATCCTTCAAAGCCTCTCATGTTTTGAAACAATTTTTTTACAATTTTTTACAATTATACTGAGGTATATTGTTGTTGTTAGGTGCCCTCAAGTCAATATCTGACTCATAGCAACCCTGTATACAACAGGCAAAACTGTATTGCCAATGCTTCTCTGTTATAGGGTTTTCAATGGCTGATTGTTTTTGGGAGTGGGTTTCCAGGTCCTTCCCCCAAGCCTGCAGCACCTGGTGTTCCCAGGCAGTCTCCCATCCAAGTACTAACCAAACCCGACCCTGCTTAGCTTCCAAGATGTTCCAAGACAGGATCGGATGCCACCGTGGTACAACTGCAGGCATAATGAGGTATAGCAACACAATAAACCACACATATTTAAATTGTATAATCTGATGACTTTTAACATATGTATACATGCATGAAACTGTTACCACAATCAAGATAACAAACATATCTAACATGACCCCCCAAATCTCCTCATATTCCCTTGCCATCTCTCCTATGTAATCTATGTTCTAATATCAGGCCTGGAATAAAATCCTCGTTCCAAAGATTCAGTGTAGATTTGGGGCAAGTCACTTAAGCTGTCTGTGTCCCAGCTTCCTCATTAAAGTAAAAAGTGGATAATAATATCACTCATCATACAAGTTTGGTGAGACTAACACAAGTCTAGCAAAAGTCTCAGAATGCCCAGAGCAGCCTTCAGTGGCCTCCCACTTAGATTAAAAGGCAAAGCCGGTAGCTCAACTATAAGCAAAGGCTCTGCACAATCCTACCGCTGCACCACAGCTCCGCTGGCCTCCTTGCTACCCCATGTATCTGCTGAGCATTTCTTACCCTCAGGCCCTTATACCTGCTCTTCACGCTATGCAAAACATTCTTCCCTAAACTTGCCTGGCTTGTCCACACACTAATATGGTATCTCTGTTGAAAATGCCAGGCTTTTTGGAACAACCTCCATGAAATGTTTACCCCTTTACCAGCCCTCTTCCACTCAAACTGCTTCTTCTGTTTTCCTAAGGGCTTAGCACTCTCACATGTTACGATATATTCACCTACGTATTTGTTATTTCTCTCCCTCTTAAACATAAGCCCCATGAGAACAAGGGCTTCATCTATCTTATTTTTTCCACAGCACTTGGGCATGTTATAGGTACTACAAATATTTATGGAATTAACAGTGCTTGGCACCCGGTAAATGACAACTATTACCGTGAGTATGATCATCATGACCTTCGTCACTAGTGTGTGCCCTGGCCCCAGAATACCTAGCAAATCTCTAACTTGAAAAGAAGCCATGGAACAAACCCTTTCCACCTCAAACCAGTCCTTCATTTGAACCTTGACTTCCATTTCTCATTGCATTCTTGCCCTTGCCTAACCTTGATTTCTGGAATTGCTTCTATCACACTTGATTTCTTAGCTTCTTGAATCTGGCCTCACCACTGAATAAATATAACCATGGACCTTCTGTCTGGAGCATGGTCCATCTGATCCTCAGGAAGCAGCTGAGTTAATGCCAGGGCTACTGGTCCCCAAATAAAAAAAATCCATGACTGCATCTCTGTCCTGTACCCTGCCTGATCAGGACATCCCTGCAACTAACTGCTCACACTCTAATAGAACCTTGGAACTTTAAATGATGTTATGCATGAGCCAGGTGTGATGGTGCACACCTGTAATCCCAACTCCAGAGGCGAAGGCAGAGGCAGCAAGATTGTGAGTTTAAGGCCAGAGCAGTCTGCATAACTTAGCAAGACCCTATTGCAGAAAGTAAAAATAAAAATAAATGACAAAAAGTGGCCCAGGGGTGCAGCTCAGTGGTAGAGCATTTGTAAAGTATGTGCAAGGACCTGAGTTCAACCTCCAAAGACCACAAAAAAAAAAAGAAAGGTTTTATGTAGCCATCTCTGATTTGTATCAGTGTTTATGTGTCTTACTAAAACTTTTCACCTTCTAATCATACTTTAAAACTCATTAACTCACACTTCTTGAGAAAACTTATAATTTTGTCATAATATCAATTTACTTACCTATGCAACAATTGTTGTGCTAACACCAGTTACACAAATACTAGCTTATAGACCAATTAGGGATAGTATAGTATGTAGTACCACTTTGCAATAAATATTTGTAAATACACACACACACACACACACACACACGTATGCGCCTTTCCTTCCAAAGGGTCTTACAAGCATTCAATAAAGTTGTACTGAATTGGATTTACTCATGTTGCAGAAACTGTGTGATAGGATTCTAGTACATGATCCTGGGTCATTTTTAACCTTGACTGAATTGCAATACCTGAGTACTTTGTATAAAACTATTTGCTATAGAAAAATATCCAAATTCCAAGTTTCTTACAAATACAATATGCTACAAGAATGGTCAACATTTTATGTCCCATCATTGCCTTTCTCAGTGGTAACTATCCTGGAATCTGTGGTTCTAATCGTCCTAAACAACCGACCACTTGCTATATAGTTCAGTATATCTTAGTCTTTAAAGCTCTTCTAGGATCTGACAGGCTGGGATTTAGCTTAGTTGGTAGAGCACTATGCTGCAGTCTCTGAGGTCCCGAGTTCAATTCCCAGCACCACAAAAATGGGAGAAGGACCTGGCAATCCACTCCCAAGGCAATCTCAAAATAGTTAGCCATTGAAAACCCTATGAGGGTCGCTATGAGTCGGATACCGACTCGATGGCACCTAACAACAAACAACAACAAGGATCTGACAGGCACCAGTATGAATGATGCAGACTGTTCAAGTCATATCAAGCCACCACAATTTTGCTCCAAACCTCCCCAGGTACCACATCTTTGTCTGGAAAGTTTTGGACACTGGTCCTACACAAGGGTGAATATGGAAGTTTGCTTCGGTAGCCTTCCTTACTTGCCCCAGACCATCCGCTGTGTTATTGTTCATGTAGAGTTTAATAAGAGCATCTCCAAATGGCATCTCCGCCCTGCACTGAATCTCCACAACACATACACACACAAAAATCACCACTGCAACTGCTCCTCCCAAACTGAAACATTCTCAAATGTCTTCATTCTTTACAAAATAGGCTCCTTTAGTTTGTATCCCCCCTAACCTCTCAGTCACTCCTCAACCCACAGCAGTCTAGCTTCAATTGCCAATATCCCATAGAATGTCCCTCATTCACGTCACCAATGATCAATGGGTTGGTAAATCCAGTAGGCATTCCTTTGTCTTGATTAGTAACTCTATAACCTTGTAAATTTATTTTGTGATGACATATATATAACATAAAATGTATCATTTTAACTGTTTCAAGTGTACACTTCTGCGAGGTTAAGTACATTCATACTATTATGGAACCACCATCACCATCTGTGTCCAGAACTTTTCATCTGTCTCAATTGCAACTTTGCTTCCCTTAAATAATAACTCCCCTCCCCATTCTCCCTCACTCAGCCCCTAGCAACCATCATTCCACTTTCTGCCTCTATGAATTCAATGATTCTAGGTACCTCATATATGTAGAACCATATATGTCCGAGTAGCTTATTTCACCTAGCATAATCTTCAAGGTTCATCCATGTTGTAACATATATCAAAATTTCCTTACTTTTTAAGGCTGAAAAATGTTCCATTGTATTATCACATTTGGCTTATCCATTCATCCATCAGAGAACAATGGGTTGTTTCCATCTTTGCTTTGTATGTACTACTTGGGAATTTTATCCTGCTTTCCATATTGAGTGTCAGTTATGCATCTGCTATGCTACTAAGCACTATGAGTCTATCAGTGTGTGAAATACAGAACTCTTTTTTTCATGGAGCTTACAGTCTAGTGAAGGAGGCAGACAATGAACAATAAATAAAGCCTTAGCATGATCGAAGATGATATGTGTAATGCTTAAATCAAAAGTGGAGATGAGGCATTAAGACTGAAGAGGAACAGTTACAATTTTAATAGGTCAGTCAAGATAGACCTCATGGAAGGGTAGCCACTAAGGAATGATTTGAAAGAGGTAAGGGAGCCATCACTTGGATGGCTTCATAGGCCACCTATTAAATGACCACCTCCCCCAATCTATTTTTCCAGTTCTAACTCTCTAGCACATGTCCACTTGAATAGACAAATGTTTCTGCCTGAACAAGAATCTTCTTTAACCCTCTAAAAGCTACTCTTTCAACTGTATTCCTGATCTTCATTAATGTGTTCCCCTCTACTCAGTCATGTAGGGGTGGGAGGCAGCCTAGGTTTCCTCTCTAAGGAATCTTAATGATTCCTGTCTCCTGGTATTCATGCCATTATATTATTCCTCCCTTTAAATGTATGTAAGCTGGATTGATTGGCTCTCTTCTAACAGAGTGCAGCAGGTGTCACTTCCAATATCAAGTTTTTAAAATACCATAGCTTTCAACATGTATGCTCTTTCTCACAGAACTTGGATTCCTCCCACTAGGGAGAACCTACTGTCATCTTATGAAGTAGCTCTGTTAGGAAGCCCCTGTGACAAGGGACTTATGCCGACCTTAGAAGCAGGTTCTCTAGACCTAGGTAAATCTAGTGATGACTCCAGCTGCAGCCAACAGCTTGACTGAAACTTTGTGAGAATTTGGACCCAAAGAGACCTTCAGCCCAACTGCTCCTAGATTCCTGAACCTTCAGACTTGAGAGATAATCAATGATGTCTCCAGCTGCTAAGTGTTGGGGCAATTCCTTAAACCACAATAGATAATTAATTCCCAAGGAGAGATCCTGAGGCCATTCTATAGATTGTTAGAATTGCAGACTTCTATACCTCAAGATCTCTAAAGTGCTTGGTACAGAGTGTGTGATCCATAAACATTTATCAACTATTCTCTCTCTTTTACACATCACCAATCATTAAGGCCTGTTGATCTGCCTTTCTACATACTTTGAAAATCTTCTACATCCCATCTGCTGTTACCCTGGGTGGATCCTTTCCCATTTCATACACACCATGCTGACACTTCGTCACTGGTCTCCTTGTATTCACTCTAGCTACTGCCCCTAAAATCCATCCTTTGTACTCCATTTACATTTGATCTGTAGGAAAAAATATATCTATCCCATTTAATACGCTTTAAGGATGCCCTGTTGCCTAAAATAAATCCTTATCCTCTTAGTGTTGCCTAAAATAAATCCTTATCCTCTTAGTGTTGCCTAAAATAAATCCTTATCCTCTTAGTGTTTTAGGACTTCTACCTATGCGTTTGGGGGCCTGGGATTTAGCTCAGTTGGTAGATCGCCACTCTGCAGTCTCTGAGGTCCCCAGTTCAATTCCCAGCACTGCAAAAATGGGAGAAGGATGTGTCAATCCACTCCCAAGGCAATCCCAAAACAATCAGCCACTGAAAACCCTGTAGGGGTCGCTGTGAGTTGGACATGGCTTGACGGCACCTAACAACAACACCTATGTGTTCAAACTGATGTCCTGTTGCTCCCTGCTTTACATTTTCCACTTTGTTGGTTGTTAGGTGCTATCAAGCCAGGTTCAACTCATAGCAACCTTCATAGGGTTTTCAATACTAATCTATTTTGCTTTTGCTTTACAAACCATCAGTTAATTCTTTCCTTGTTTTGCTTATTATGTGCTCCATCTTGAAAATGCTTTCCATCTTTTGGTTAAATTTTACTTACCCTCTAAGACTCAGATCAGTAATTATCCTTTAGATTTATCCAAGTAGCCCTTCTCTGTGCTTCCTTAGGACCCTGAAGGTACCTATGCTCCAGCATATGCCACTCTATACTTAGAGTACATCTGAGGCATATGATGAGGTAGAGGGCTTTTCTTTCTTTTAAAAAGAAAATATTAATTAATTTATGTGAAATGAATTACTTTTTCTTTGTGATGTAAAGGCACTAACCTAGGTGTTAAAACGTCAATTAAGTAGCAAACCATTTTCATGAGATAAAGAAGTTACAGTATGTGAAAACAGGTCACTATAAAGAAAGCTGACCGAATTGCATAAGAAGCCCAAAAGAACTCTGGGGAAAAGGCAGCAACATCTCAACTCTTAGTTGTCTGAATCTAAAGTTAAAGATATCAGTTAGGGCAACCCAGAGTGGCCCCATCTAAAGCCCAGCAACAGGGAAGGACAATAGTTCCTGAGAGATACCAGGAGTCAAAGCGAGACATCTGTGCTGGTGGCAGTGCGCCGTCACTAACACTGGATGCTCTTCAGGACCCTGGCACTCTACCCAGCAACTGTGCACCGGATAACAATGGCTGAAAATGAGAGATTGACAGCAGGCTGGGCACTGGCTGCTGGGCCCACACACAGTTCATACATGTGGTACACGGACCCACTCAGCAGTGATAACAGTGTTTATCTAGTTTACCCACACAGCTCTCTCTTCCCCTCCCAAATTTCCACTCATTCTAACTTCTCCTAAGGCAAAAATCAAAGACAAATCCAAATATGTCATTCACTTGGCTTGAATCTCTTAATAAATGTCAGAACAGATTTTGCAGCTTGACCGACAATATGAACACGGCAAATATCAATAAACTATTTACAATGTTTAAAGTAAAATATATTTAGCATGCAATGCCCATCAAGCTAAGTTTGGGTAAGAGGTAGCACCCTGTAAAGCTAAGACAAGGGGGAGCCTGAATTTTAGACCTGGATCAACTTCTTACTAGCTGTGTGACAGTGGACAAATTATTTAGTTCTGTGCTTATTTTTGCAAAGGTAAAATGAGATTAATAGTACTCTCTTACCTCATCACGTTGCTGTGAAGAATAAATGAGAAAATGCATTAAAGTCCTTAGCCATCGATCAATTTAACTTCTATAATGGTCAGCTGAATGAGAAAAAACTTTAAAACCTTTTTATATAAGAAGGTAAAAAAACCACCCCACAAATTGCATCCTGTTTGTCCTAAGCAAAATAAACATCTAGGAAAAACACTGGAGGCAAAAGGAACTTGAAATTAACCATGTGAGATCTTCTGCAGGTTATAAAAACAGCATAATTTAATCATAAACCCCTAGCTTCCAAGAGGCCTGAACAAGAAGGAGGAAATAGATGTCAATCAAGACCTTGTTTCAGGCCTTCAACATTATACACCCGACTATGATTAAATTAATCAGAGGTCACGTGGATCACAGAAAGAGATAAGCAGTCTGTCCATTTTTCTAACATATGCCCTCCTATCATTAGTACAGTGGCTTTAAATAAAGATTTTATTTGTTATCTCTTACAAGGCAGGTTGAATCAGAAGCCTGAGAAATCCTTGAAACAAGTCCTAAAAATCAAGACTAACAGGTTTCAAAAAATAGGACTGAAAATTACTGAAGCTAAGCACAACTGGATGGCATGAAACATGACAGTGTTTTAAAAAACAGAGACTCCAAAATATTTGGTGCCCTTCAATGGGTATGTGTCTACTCAACAATGGTGCTAGTTTTACTTGAAAGTATTCAGATGTGCCTCATTTTAAGAAAAAACAATGCATGCAAAATTTCAAAGCAGAGACATTAGAAGATAACCATTTGCATTAGAAATGATTCTTGATTCATAGGAAATATTCATGGAAGGATCCCTTTCAGCAGCAAGTGTTCCTGGAATATAAAGAAGTACTATTTGCAGAAACTGAATCTGCATTCTATCTATAATATAAAGGCATGTCTGTATCAGTACACTTAAGGAATTAACAAAAATAACTAAAATCTTACTGTTATAAAATATAAGTGCAATAAAAGACCTTGAAGATGATGGAGGTCAATCTTTTCATTTTATAAAAATAGTTAAGTCTAAGCAGGTGATAGGATACCTCATCTCTGATAGACTTGGTACTATCAGCCCTTTAGTCCCCTGATCGCTTCCTACCACCCAAAATCACATCTCCTATTTCCCTACATATTATCTGGATATCGTATTTTGAAATGGGTCTAAACACTAGCTGTCAATCTTTATGAAGCTAAGAACCAATGTCTCCTTCAGATTGTTAGCTTGATATAAAAGCGGATCAATCTAGAGATAAAAAAATTATGGCAGATTAGAAATACCATACTAAAGAAAAGCCTTGACCACAAGAGACCTAATTTCACACATAATACTCTGGGCAATTTGAGGCTTTGCCACACTGAGCTATGAAGAAATGGGACCATTTATTAATCCAACAACATTCTTTTTTTGTCCGCATGCCCCAAATCTCTGTACAAACTTCTGGGGATAACAGCAGGGATAAGACAGAAGCAATCTCTCACCGTCCATTAACAGCAATAGTCAACATTCTTGTAAGGGCTCCTATGTTTTAAGCATGGTATTGAGCGATCTACATTGATTCTCTCCAATAATACAGCCAATACACAGCCCTATGAATAGTCCTACATTTATTAACATTTTATAGATGCTGAATGAAGCATAAAGTGAAAAAAGTGGAATTTGAAAACAGACCTCAAAGCCTAGAACCTTCACTAGACCCTTCACTATGCTTGTTGTTGTTAGGTGCCGTGGAGTAGGTATCCGATTTATAGTGACCCTCATAAGGCTTTCAATGGCTGACTGTTTCGGGATTGCCTTGGGAGTGGATTGCCAGGTCCTTCTCCCATTTTTGCAGTGCTGGGAATTGAACTCAAGACCTCAGAGACTGCAGCGCAGTGCTCTACCAACTGAGCTAAATCCCAGCCCCCTTCACTATGTTATGCTGACTCTAATCTACTGTTGGAGACCCACAATAAATGCATACCTACAAATAAAGCTTAAATTTCAATTATAATGAATCATACAAAGGAGAATTTGGGCTGCTCAAAGAGCACTTACGAGAAAGTTTAGTCGTTATAAAACAGGGTTATTTCCAACACCAATTAATTTTTCAGTACTTACCAATAGTATCATAATATTTACCTTTCAATATAAAATGCCACATTAATAAAATATGTTTTTAGCAATGTGATAGAAAAATAAAAGATACATTTGTAAGCTTTTGGCATTAACCACTAACACCAACCTGACTTTGTCCACTCAAGTTCTGGCTGCCAGAAGAAACTTCCTCTTGTATGATCATGAGCTTTGAAAATAGTTCTTCAAACTAACCAGTCTTGCCTTATATGAACTCTTTTTTCAGTAATACACAGAGAAGGTTTTTCCTCCTTTTCATTTTTATATTCAACTCACAAGACACTCAATGTGAAGTTTGTCAGACTTTCATTAAGTCTTTTTCTTTGCTATAAATTTGAAAATATCTATCATGAGTCTAATGAGCATGTGCATGTCTGGTTCCATACGAATTATTCAGGCCCATAACCACAAAAAAGAGAGGACACAGATTTGCTCCTCACCCTACAGGTCTGATTTGTGCCAAATAAAGGCAATTTGTGGACATATGGACACTCTCATCTACCTAATGGAAAGCTCACTCATTCAGTAATGATTTCCACACAAATCGGTTTAAAATGAGCTGGGAAAATACACAGAGCCGGTTTATACAGAGTGCAGTTTGTGGCTCACAAAGAAAGGGTCCCGGAGCTGCAACCAGCCCATGCCTAGCTCTCTAAGCTCTGGGCTGTGGCATGGATCTGCATCACCTGAAAGATGGGCCCTGGGGTTGGAATGTGTTCCTGAAGTTCACATGCTGGAAACTCAATTCCCAATGCCAACAATGGCGTTGAGAGGTGAGGCCTTTAATAAGTAATTAGGTGAGGAGGCCTCCACCTTCACAAAGGGATGGATGCCATCACCACAGGGGTGGGTTTCTTATAAGACTGAGTTCAGCCTTGCCTTGCGCTCTTCTTGCTCCTTCTCACCTTCCCCCATGGGATGACATATAGGAGGAAGGCCACCCCACCCCAGCTGCAGGCACCTTGACATTGGAATTTCACGCCTCCAGAACTGTGAGAAATTGATTTCTCTTCTTTATTAGTTACCTAATCTACAGCATTCTGTTGCAGCAATACAAAACAGACTAAGACAAAGGGCACCTCAGCTTGCCTAGTCTTATGCCTGATGGGCTATTTTCTCCTCTGGCGTATTTTTAAAAATTCACATCAGGTATTCTACAAGGTAGCTTCAGCCATGGAACTATTTGATCCTATGAAAGTCACATTTCTCTGGATCTCATTTTCTTCATCTCTAAAATGAAAAGACGGACAAAATAAATTCTAAGTCTCCTCCTATGTTGAAAACTCCAAATAAGAAAAGCTCAGAATCTTTCTTGTCTGCTTCAGAGTTGCAATGTGATCTATCTAAGAGAAAAATGAGGCTGAGCTCTGAGTTCTGTAAGGTGTTCCATGCACCTGGGGCAGGGCCCCTGGGAACTCCAGCCCTGGCTCACTCATTTCCCAGGGGCTGCCTGGGATACTCACTCTTCCATCCAATGGGAGAACAGAACAGGTTGCCTTACACATAACATGGTCAGGATGGTCACTGCGGAAATAACTATGAAAGGGTTTGGCAACTGTAAAAAGTGCTACACAAATGGGTACACTAGGTTCTCCCAGAAGCTTTTATAGCCCAGACTATCCAGAGGGATTTATTTTTGCCGTCATGCCTCCTGATTCCCTTTTTTCTAATTTTCCTATTTGTCAACAGAGGATATATAGTGACCATCTGCCATCCAGTCTATTTTTGCCATTTGCAGAATGAAATTGGCAGTCAAGAGAAGGATAGAACTAAGGTCTCTCTCTCTGTTCAGTAAGAACTACAACATTCTGGGTGCTTCCCCATACTTCTTCTCCACCCTGACTTCCTAGGCTGTGAAAGGAAAGAAGCATCTCCTTGCCATAAAGAACATCAATCACTCAGTCACCTAGGAATCAATATAAATGGTAAACACTCCACAGCATTTCCCAGCAAGTCAAATCCAGGCATCTCCTCTATTTAAACACATACAACAGGATTTAGAAGCTAGAGACCCAGATAAATTGAAGCACATGTTGTGTTTATTCAACCTAAAGGGACACACTGCAGAAATACACATTTGGGGGGAATATACTGAAAATATCTTGGTTTTCTAAATTCTGGATGAAAGAACAGCTTTCTCTATATCTCATTTTTGATTGCGTTCACATCATTCTGACTAAAAAGTGAGACTGAATCAGCACTATTTGACATGAATTCAAGATGTGGTATTTTAGCACTTTCCCCAGGAAGATACCTAAGGTCAGGCTCATAAGAAATCCTCTGAGATGGACAGCTCAGCTGCCCTGTGGCTCCACTTTGGTCCCCACCAAAGTACTTCAGCAGTGGCAGGTGTACGGGGTACATCCATCAAGCTATCTCCAGAGATATGGTACAATCACTCTGTACTACCACAAAACTAGAGAATTAGAGAATGTCTCACGCAACAAAGAGGGACTAAAAATTATTCAGACCAGCACAATCCTTCTACCTGCCTCCGACACACACAAACAACAACTAGTACCATGCCTGGCTACTCTGTATTCAAATGTTGTGCAAATATTAAACCAAAAAATATCTATGGAAAGCATTATGACTTTGTAGTGACATAATGTTCAGGATATATCTACAAATTTAAATAATCCTCCAACATTAATGAACCCCATGTAGAATGAAGCTGTTGTCATGCAAAGGCGACCACACTCTATAGGGTCTGTCTCTAAGGTAGCTACAGGAGTGGAAGTAGAATGTGCTATCAAAGTGACTCTGTATCCAATTCTAATTCTATAATTCCCTGAGTAATTGGGCAAATGAGCCTCATTTCTTCATGTATAAAATCTGTAAATATCCACTTGAAGGATTATTTTGAGAGTTGGAAAAATACCATCATCTCTCAGTAGCTGTAGGGGATTGATTCTAGGAAGACCTATGGATGCTAGAGCCCCGTATACGAAATGGCATAACATTTATGTATAACCTGTTTACATCTTCTCATACAATGTACCATAAATCACCTCTAGATTACTTATCATACCTAAAGAAATGTAATGCTATGAAAATAGAACTATATTATTT
The DNA here is from genome assembly GCA_007922755.1 of Pedetes capensis. Lineage (NCBI taxonomy): Eukaryota > Metazoa > Chordata > Mammalia > Rodentia > Pedetidae > Pedetes > Pedetes capensis. The sequence continues at coordinate 99,752 of VMDO01004566.1, forward strand.
AGGGAATAATGATGAAGGAAAACTGTGTATGTTTAGCACAGGTGCAATTTTTTAAATATTTTTGATCCATGGTTGGTTGAATCCATGGATGCAGAACCCACAGATACAGAGGGCTGACTGTATATTTAAATAAGCCAATGATGTGCCTGTTCCAGGATAGGACATCATCATTATTACTTGCTGCAAGTCATTTGGTTCCCCTTTCTTGCCTCTCCACCTAACCAGAAATACCAAAAGGCAAAAAGAAATCCAGCAGGTACTATGCATGTGCAAGGTCTTGCTGAAAAATCTTCTTGACTTTAATTAGTAAAAGGTAAGAAGTGTGCTAAAGTCAGGCACATTCTTCTGTACATAAAGATCAGAGTTACTACTCATTCCAGCCCAGTTTTACAGATGCCTCTTCATACAAACGTAGCATTTGAAATACGTGGAGAAAATGAAGATGGACAAGTGAAGAGCTAAGGTTGAAAAAGAGAGCATGTAAGAAACATTACCCACACATAAATTAGAAAATTAATCCCACAAGGTTCCTTCTGGTTTATTCCAGCTTCTGATTCTTAATATGTCACGTCCCTCTCTACATTGACTTTTTCTGTTAGGATCACGAACAGGTCGTGGTTTCTGCAGCAAGATTTTTTCAGAATGCACAACGTGCTCCAAGAGGCATCTGTGTGTGAATAATAAGAATAAACAAAACACAGGTGCCCAATCAGCACAGAAACCTGCTTGCCAGGCATGACCACCTGTACCCAAATAACCTATTATTTGAATTACTGGTCCGTTGTGGGCCCAGAGGTGGAACCTGGTTAAGATAATCATCTCAACAAATTTGGATGCTCATTCCAGTCTCATGAATTTACAACATCAGGTGATTTGGGAAAGGATAAACAAAAGCTCTTGATTCTAACAAGGTCACAAACCAGAGAGGCTGCTACCTAACAACAAAGCTCTATGTTTGTTAATGCTTTTATATCTACAAACAGAATGTGTAAATATAATCTTGATTCTCTTATAAAGAATCCTGTCAAAAATGTATATTTGCCAAGCCAGGCACGGTGGCGCAAGCCTGAAATCCCAGCAGCTTGGGAGGAGGAGGCAGGAGAATCACAAGTTTGAGACCAGAGGCAATCTGCGTAACTTAGTGAGACTATCTCAAAAAGAAAAAAAAAATGGACTGGGGGCGCAGCTCAGTGGTCCAGCACTTGCAGAGCATGCAAGCGCAAGGCCCTGGGTTCAAACCCCAGTACTGCAAATAAATAAATATATACATATATATATATATGTATATGTATATGTATATATTTGTATATACACTGTATATACATATATATTGTATATATGTATATATATGTATATATGTATATAATGTATATATGTATATATATGTATATATATGTATATATGTGTGTATATATATATAATATGTATATAATGTATATATGTATATATATGTATATAATATGTATATACATATACATATTGTATATACATTTGTATATACATATATGTATATGTATATATATATATTTGCCTTATAAGTGACCAGAGAAAGGTTATCCATGCACAGCATGTTCTCAGTGCCCCAACTCACAGGCTCTCCAAGCCAGTCCTAATTGAAAAATAAAATATCTATTCTTTAATAATGATCTCCCAGAAATAGTTCCTGGTCTGAGTCAGATTTATAGTGTACCTCTTCCCAAGGAGGCAAAGAGACAAACTCATGCTGCTCTTATATGCCAAAGGCATTTCTTTGGCACAGAGTCTGTTCCCAAACTGATGATTGCCATTCCTCTTCCCACCCCCACCCCCTTCACCCACCTACTGCCATTCCAATTCTGTCAGCTCTGGCAGCGGTGGGTGAGCTATTACATCCAAAAGGAAAAAAGAAGAAGCAGAGCTTTAAAATCCTTCCTCGTTTGAGCCCCTCTGCAACAGGAACAGCAGTAGAGAATCTCAGAGTTGCAATGGGCAGATGCAGCCCCTAAAAGAAAGAAGTGCCAGAGGTCTAGCCTGGGAGCCACTGCCATGTCAGGAGCTGCCCTTCGCTGCTTCTCTCCCCAACGGACACCCACAACACCTTCCTGCGCAGACCTAGCTGTTCCTATAAGTCACTTCCAAGGCAGAAATAGGTTCAGACCCAAGGATAAGATTAACACCCCAAACACAAACATCCACTCAGGAGAATGGAAGCCCAGGTGTATAAATATAGCCTATGTTTTACTCAATGTTAGGGCAAGAAAGACAAAAGTTACTAGGGAAAACTCTGAAGTTGGAAAGGAAACATTAAGGGTGGGAGAGAATACAACAGACTTGATCCTTCCAGGAACCACAAGCAGGACAAACATTTCATAGATAATAGAGTTTATTACATAAGATAACATATGGAAGGATAAAGAATGTAAAATGTAAAGCTATTTCATTATAATCAAAATACCTAAGGTAAGGGAGTTCTGGTAGGAAATGGACTTGAAAATGTGAGGCTGTAAAAATATCCATTTACAGGTTGCTGCTTTATAAAGTGTAAAGTGTTTGAGTTCCCACCCCCCCCCCCGCCCCTGCCCACCCTTTTCAGTTAGAACTAGCCTGAGTAATGGAAAGAATTACTTTGGGGGCCTTTTATTCATGTGGATGGAAAGTAGCACGTACTTCCCCATCCTCCGTAGGAAAACTTGAATCTAAAGAAGTAATCCAAGTGTAAAAACTTCAGACCAACATATTGTTGTTGCTGTTGTTAGGTGCCATCGAGTAGAGTCCAACTCATAGCAACCCGATGTACAGCACATCAAAACACTCCAATTCTTGCCAGGAACATGATCTTATTTATGTTTAAGCCCATTGTTGCAGACACTGTGTCAATCCATCTGGTGGAGGGATTTCTTTTTCTTCATTGACATGCCACTCTCTCAAACATGATATCTTTCTCCAGGGATTGGTCTCTCCTGACTACATGTCCAAAATATGTAAGACGTAGTCTAGCCATCCTTGCTTCCAAGGAGCACTCTGGTTGCACTTCAAGGACAGATCTGTTGGTTGTTTCAGCAGTCCGTGGTATATTCAATAATCGACTCCAGCACCATAATTCAAAAGCGTCAATTCCTCTTCTGTCTCCCTTGTTCAATGCCCAACTTTCACAAACACATAATGTGACTAAAAATACCATGGCATGAGTCAGGTGCACCTTTGTCTTCAACGTAACATCTTCACTTTTCAATACCGTAAAGAGAACTTTTGCCTCAGCTTTTCCCAAAGCAATGCGTCTTTTGATTTCTTGACTGCTGCTTCCACGGATGTTGATTGTAGAGCCAAGTAAAGCAAACTCATGGACACCCTCAATCTTTTCTCCATTTATTGTGAAGTTGCGTGCTGACCCAGTCATAAGGATTTTTGTTTTGTTGAGGTTTAGTTGCAATCCATACTGAAGGCTATGTTCTTTGACCTTCATCAGTAAATGTTTTAAATTCTCTTCACTTTCAGCAAGCAGAGTTGTGTCATCTGCATAATACAGGTTGTTAACAAGTCTTCCTGTAATCCTGATGCTGCATTCTTTCTCATAAAGTCCAGCTTCTCAGATTATCTACTCAGCAGAGAAATTGAAGCAATATGGTGAAAGAATATAGCCCTGACCCACACCTTTCTCAACTTTAAACCAGGCAGTGTTTCCTTGTTCTACTGGAACAACTGCCTCCTGGTTCATGTACAGATTCCTCATGAGTACAATTAGGTGTTCTGATATTCCCATTTTTCGAAGTGTTATCCATAATTTGCTATACTCCACACAGTCAAATGCCTTTGCATAGTCAATAAAATATAGGTAGACATCTTCCTAATATTCTCTGCTTTCGGCTAATATCCACCTGGCATCAGCAATGATATCACTGGTTCCCCACCCTCTTCTGAATCCTGCTTGATTTTTTGGCAATTCTTTGTCTACATACTACTGCAGTCACTTTTGCATGATCTTTAGTAAAATTTTGCTTGTATGTGATATTAATGATATTGTTTGATAGTTTCCACATTCAATGGATCTCCTTTCTTGGGAATAGGCACAAATATAGATCTCTTCCAGTTAGTTGGCCAGGTAGCTATTTTCCAAATATGTAAACATGTTAGCACCTCCAGTGCTGCATCTGTTTGTTGAAATAGTTTGCCACACTGTGGGGGCTTGCACATTCCAGTGAGGTGGAAAGTTATGCCAATGGTATCTCAGATAACAGCAGGGTCACCCATGGTGGACAGGTTTCAGCTGAGCTTCCAGACTAAGATAGACCAGGGAGGAGGACCTGGTGAACCACTCCCAAAACAACTAGCCATTGAAAACCTTATGAATAGCAAAGAAACACTGTCAGATACAGTGACAGAAAATGAGTCCCCCAGGCTGGAAGGCAGTAAAAAGACCCCTGGGGAAGAGTTTCCTCCTCAAAGTAAAGTCTACCTTGATGATGGAAATGGAGTAAAGCCCCAGCAACCTCCACTTGCTGATGTGGCACAATTCAAAGTGAGGAGAAACAACTGTAAACATCCATTAATAATTGGAGCATAGACATTACGTAGTATGAATCTGGAAAAATTAGAAATTGTTAAAAGAGAAATAGGGCTGGGATTTAGCTCAGTTGGTACAGGGTTGCACTGCAGTCTCTGAGGTCCCAAGTTCAATTCCCAGCACCGCAAAAATGGGAGAAGGGCCTGGCAATCCATTCCCAAGGCAATCCCAAAACAGTCAGCCATTGAAAACCCTATGAGGGTCACTATGAGTCAGATATGGACTCAATGGCACCTAACAACAACAAAAGAGAAAGGGTGCACATAAACATTGACATTCTAGGCATGAGTGAGCTAAAATTGACCAGCATGGGCCATTTTGAAGCAGATAATCATATGGTCTACTATGCTGGGAATGACAAACTAAAGAGAAATTGGGTTGCACTCATCACCAAAAAAAGACATCTCAAGATCTGTCCTGAAATACAATGCCTTCAGTGATAGAATAGTATCCATACACCTACAAGAAAGGCCAGTGACTATGGCTATTATTCAAATTTATGCACCCACCACTCAGCCACAAATGAAGACAGAGATTTCTACCAGATTCTGCGATCTGAAATAGATAAAACATGCAATCAGGACGTACTGGTAATTACTGGTGACTGGAATGAAAAAGTTGGAAATAAAGAAGGCAGTTCAATAGTTGGAAAATATGGTCTTGGTGACAGAAACAATGCTGAAGGTTGCATGATAGAATTTTGTCAAACCAATGACCTTTTCATAGCAAATATATTTTTTCACCATCATAAAAGACAACTTTACACATGGACTTCACCAGATGGACTATACAGGAATCAAATTGATTACATTTGTAGAAAGAAACAATGGAAAAGCTCTGTATCAAATATCAGAACTAGACCAGGTGCTGATTGTGGATCAGACCATCAACTTCTCACAAGCAAGTTCAAACTAAAACTGAAGAAGATTAGAACAAGTGTATGAGAGCCAAATATGACCTTGAGTATATCCCACCTGAGTTCAGAGACCATCTCAAGAACAGGTTTAATGCATTAAACACAAATGACAGGAGACTAGACGAGTTGTGGCATGACATCAAAGATATCATTCATGAAGAAAGCGAAAGGTTATTAAAAAGACAGGAATAAAAGAAAAGGCCAAATTACATGTCAAAAAAGACCCTGAAACTTGCCCTTGAATGTAGAGCAGCTAAAGTAAGAGATGATGAAGTTAAGGAACTAAACAGAAGATTCCAAATGGCAGCTCAAGAAGACAAAAACAAATATTATAATGACATGTGCAAAGAGCTGGAGGCAGAAAACCAAAAGGGAAGAATATGCTCTGTGTTTCTCAAGCTTAAGGAAGCAAAGAAAAAATTCAAGCCTCGAGTGGCAATAGTGAGAGATTCTACAGTGAAAATATTTAACAATGTAGGAAACACCAAAAGAAGATGGAAGGAATACACAAAGTCATTATACAAGAAAGAATTGGTAGCTGACCAACCATTTCAAGAGGTTACATATGAAGAGGAACCAGTGGTATTGTAGGACAAAGTGGAAGCTGCCTTGAAAGAACTGGTGAAACACAAGGCTCCAGGAATTGATGGAATATCATTAGAGGTGTTTCAATAAACCAAAGTACTAAGTATCTATTTAATGATGGAAACTGGCCACATGAACTGAACTATGTCTGCAGGAATAGAGTTGTTTTAGCTTTTTTCTTTTTTTCCCACCAAGTTTGATTTAGGACTGACCCTCACTGATATTCCAGTTTGTTTTGACATACTGTACTTAAGTTGCCCAGGCATCTGCTCTTGGGAGCAAAAACCTCTCAGGCACAAAAGCCCCAAAAGTAGCAGAGGGGCAAGAGGACACAGGGCCCTCAGGAGGCAGGTAAAGCCCCATCTCCCCTCTCTAGTCCTGGAAAAAAGGTCACACAAAAGTGGCACAGACTTGACATAGCCTCATCTGGAGAGGTTATTGGTCTCTAGCACAGCATGATTGGAGTTTGAATAATCCAGATTTGGAGTAATGTACTGTCAAATGCTGCATTTTATTTTCAGGGACATAGGGGCCAAGTCACACTGTGAAATCTCTGCTGGAAGGGAATGAATTTCTCCCTGGCAACCATCCTGGGAAGAAGTAATCCAGAGGTTTCAAAAAAAAATGCCTAGAAACAGCACAAAGCACATGGGTCTAGACTCTGAAGCATACAGAGGCCTGAATTACCCCCTTGGTGGGGGTGAGCTGGAGCTGAGCCCAGAGTGGGCCCAACAGGAGACAGTGCTGTTGGGTTCAGGTCTGAGGCTCTGTGAGTGCAAACACGGGTGGAAACTCTTCTCTGAGGGTTGCCTGCTTGTCCTCAGGGCTTCAGTGTATTTTTAAGAACTAAGCATTGTGGTGATCGCCGTGACCAAAACTAGGGAGAACACAAAAAGAGACCTTCAGTGGTGGCCAGCAATGGAGGAAGGACAGACACAAAATATAAGTCTTCACAAAAGCCCCTCAGTTAGCAGAGGGGCAAGAAGGCAGAACCACAGTGTATCTTCAAAATTACCCTGGACACAGGACTCTGGGAGCTCCTCAAAATCACTGTTGTTCTTGTTGTTAGGTGCTGTCAAATCGAATCTGACTTATAAGTTATGGACTTATAAGTTATGGATAACTTATAAGTTATGGATAACCTTATAAGGTTATGGATGGCTTATTGTTTTGGGACTATTTTTAGGACTAGGCTGTCACGTCCTTCTCCCACTTTTTATGGTGCTGGGAGTCGGACCCAGGACCTCAGGGAGTGCAGAGCAGGACTCTACCAACTGAGCTAAACCCCAGTACTCCTCAGAATCATTAGAAAGTGTTTTGAGGGGCATTCATCTCTAGCAATTGAGCTAGTGGGGCTCCTAGCATAATAATTTAGGACTAAACACTAAAGTGCAATCTTTTGGGTTTGGACCATACCAATTCTTGCTGAAGTTTCTTCTGTCAGCCTCTGTTGCGAAAACTACTAGTGCTTACCCAGTCCCTGGGCTCCTCTTCTTCCTAAGCATTCAGAAACTTCATGTGCAGCCCCTGTACTCGAGAGTTACCATGTGCCTAGATCTACACAATGAAATGTGTGCAAAAGGTATCTACTGAGCAACCTTAATGGCAAGGCAGTAAGAGCTAGTGTGTCATCGCCAAGATATCTTTTCCTTTGCTACTGAAATATTAAAGGTCACATGTTGAGGTAAAATAGTAGCATCACAAAAAGAAGGTGCCCTGGGCTGCTGCCACCATCCCCCATCAGGTTTTATGTGAACAAGAGACAACCCTTCTATTGTGCTGAACCAATTAGATTCCAGAGTTTATTTGTTATGGCAACATACCTGGCAAACACAAACACATTTTACAGAAAAGGAAATAAGGCTTGTACAGTGTAAGATATTTGCCCAAGGTCACCCACCCAAGGCCACACAATATGGGAAAGAAAAGATTCAAGTTCAAGCTCTTCTGAATGTAGTGTCTAAGCTTTCAATTTTGTCTATATATCAACATCTTATCATCATCACCATCATCAAACAGCTATGTACACTAAAGGGCTGACCCTGCAAACACAGTTCTGCAATGAGAAACTAAGACAGAGAAGAAAAAAAAAACCTTCACATTTCTTGGTCACTAAGAGTTGAACTATGGGATAAGGATGGAGCAGCCCTCCCAAAGCAATCCTGACATAATCAGCTATCGAAAACCCTATAAGGGTTTCTATGTGTCAGACTTGATTTGACAGCACCTAACAACAACAAAAGTTGAACTGTAAATAAAACATTCTTAAGCCATTTCATATATAATACTATTTTTGTTGTATTTTCTTCTGATCCCTCTAAGAACTTCTGATTACACTCATGGTTAAGGTAAAACAAGTGAAACCTAAAACTGAGAGATTATTTAAAGATATAAATATAATAATGATTATATAATATTCATACACACAGTCATGCACCATACAACAACATTTTGGTCAATGATGGACCTCCGACATGATTCCATATAAAGCAGGAGTATAGTAGGCTACACCATCAAGGTTAGTACACTCTATGATGTTCACACAATGAAATCACCTAACATTACTCTGAACTTACTATGGCCATTAAGTCATACATGACTGTATCTAGATAAAAGACTTGAAATTTTCTTCAAAGTATTCCTTGAAGTATTCCTTCAAAATATTCATCTATCTATTCCACAAAAATTTTTGGTAAAGGCACAGAACATAAAACAGACCAAATCTCTGCCACAGACCTCTTATATCCTACAGTTAGTTAATGGGAAAGAACCAGCCAGGAGAATCTTTTATTTTCTTCTCTATACTCTTTTCATTTTTTCCTGAAAGGTGTGTACTCTTTACATACCATCAGAAACTCATTTTAAGCCAACCATACCTAACTTTATCCCATCATACAAACCATGATGCAGTTATTTAAAAACCTTTAGAAAAATAGCCGGGCACGCCTATAATCCCAGCGGCTCAGGAGGCGGAGGCAGGAGGATCGCAAGTTTGAGACCAGAGGCAGTCTGCATAACTTAGCAAGGCCCTGTCTCAAAAAGTGAAAAACTGGGCTGATGGTACAGCTCAGTGGTCTAGCACTTGCAGAGCATGCAAGTGCAAGGCCTTGGGTTCAACCCCCAGTACCGCAAAAAAAAAAAAAAAACCTTTAGGAAAATGTTAGTCAGGATTGAGAAAGGACAACTTTAAAGATACCTGCTAAGGGAAGGAATTTATAACTGAGATTATTATTCACCGTTTTTATGATTTAGAAGTTACTGGTTTCTTTCAATAAAATTACCTAAGAGATAATGATAAAAACTGAGATGGATGACAAGATAATTTAGTATCATGGCTTGCAGACAATAACAGCAACCAGTGATTATATATTTTCTGAACCAAATGGTAGTGTGCAGGTTATGACTACAGGATTATTTATGGAGACAACAGAAATGCTCTGTTTGAAATTGGTCTGTGTGATTGTCATAGCCACAGAGTGATGATCAAACATTTAAAAATTTTATCTTTTCTTTAAAGCTGTAACCATTCTATTATCAATAAACTGTAAAGCCAGATTCTACATTTCACCAAAGATAAACAGCTCCTTTGCCTTCTGCCTTTCCAAAGCACAGAAAAGCTGCTATTCCTGTTTCTAAACTCTGAAAAGTCACAAGAGCAGCACAAGGAAAGAGCTGAGGACCAGAGGGAGCTCTCAGCCTTCCCTCAACCTTCTCCTCAGCTGTTCCTGGCAGGCTGTTCCTGTCGCCACTGGGGATATTCTCCAACCAAACTCCCCATGCAAACCCCTGGTGAACTCCAGGCCACGTGAGTCAATGGGCTTCCTTTCCCACTGGGCCCATCTTACTCGGGATCTAGAGTTCTTATGTCTCTCACATCAACTCCTTTTGGGCTGAGAAATCCTCCTGGTTTCTATAACCTTAGCTCAGGATGACAGTCAGTCAGTTGTACACAGAGGGTATGGAGAGGGAAGGAGTGGGAAGAGACTGAAAAGAAGAAACTTTATAGGCTTGATGTTTGAGCTTACAGAGATTAAAGTTACTACAAGTCTATTGCTTTGTTGGTGAGGAATTAAGGTCCCCAAGATGAGCCAAAATCCAACTTCAATTTCTCCTCTGGCAATAGAAGATCTATGCAAGCTGAGACTGATCTTCTGCAATATTATGTCCCCATCTGGAATAGGGCTCAATACAAACCCAGTTAAATGAGGGAATTAACATGGAATGAATAAATGCAGTCACAGAAGTAGAAATGGCACGCCCCAGGCCCTGATGCCAGACACAGGTAGGGCTGGAAATGGCCCTGCAGCAGGGGAGGCAGGGAGATGCTGGCACAGGTGATGGACCTGAAGCTAGGCATGCTCAATAGGATCTGGTGGGAAGATAGGGGTGGAATTAGCTCCAAACCCTGAGGAAGGGCAGACAGGAGAACACAGTGCCACACAGGAACAGAGATCACCACAGGGATTCACAACTGCCATCAGCAAGTGCTCGTAAGAGGCAGCGGGCCAGCGGGGCACAAGAGGAGGCCTGAAGGTCAAGCTGAATCAGGGGAGCCAGCAAAGCAGGCACCAGCAAGGGTGGGGAGGCGGCCCTCGACCTGGGGCCCCAGGGAGAAGGTCCCAACAAGAGAGGTGCGATTTGGAGGAAAGTGATGTGCAGGGCTGTCAAGCTGCTAACGATGCAGTGCCAATGCTCAGATGCAGGTCTCCCTACCCCAGGCCTAGAGCCTCAGTCTGCGCACCTGCTCCACCATGAACAGCGCACCTCCCCTTAACGAAGCATATGAAAATGTAAATCCTGCAGGGATGGTTCTTGGAAGTGCCTAGAACAAAGTCTGATACACAGTAGGTGCTTAATAAATATTTGCTGAATAGATGAATAAATGATCACTGACTGGCAGTGTTGGGGCTTAGAAAATGGTAGCCCAAAGTGAAGGTCTTAGAAGCAAAGTATCTCTCTGACCTTCTGCCTTCCTATTCTCTCACTGCTCACCCTCCCCCAAGACAAGGCACGGAAACTAGAACTACCCTTCCCCAAGGTGAGTCACAAAAATAAGAAAAAGAAGAACCCTTTTTCCCCAGAGTCAGTAACAAAATGTAAAAATATCATATTTCTCTAACCTCCCTCTTTCCTTTCTGTGCAAGGGCTGGCCACAATAAACAAACAAACAAATAAACAAACAAATCTATCTCTGGCCTACCATGTTCACAGTTGGTCACAGAGTTGCATTTCAAGAGCTAGGAGTTTAGCCGAGTAGTAGAGTAATTGCCTAGCATGCATGAGGTCCTGGGTTCAATCCCCAGCACCATGAATGACAATAACAACATGCCCAGAAGGAAGGAATGCTGCACAGAGAGGACAAAGAGACTCTGAACAGATAGGCCTTGCTCAGTTTCCTCACTCAGCCTATCTCCGTTCAGTCCTACCCTCTCTGCTCAACTGCACTTCCACAAAGCTGTCCGTGCCACATTGAGTCTAAGAGTAAAAATGGATAGCTCTTCATGCATCTTCTGGTCTTCATTCAAGAGGCTCCCACAGCACCTAAAACTTTGATTAAATAAAGGTGTTATGCCTTTTTCTTATCAACCTGCCTTTTGTTATATTAGTGTTACCCATGACCCTTTTGAGGAGTAAGGAAAGGTATCACAGCTTTGCACCCCAACTGCAATAAAAAGAAGCTTAAGGGCACCCTCCATCACTACCTATGGCCATTTTCCTATCTACCCATTCTTAACCACTCCCCACAGCATAAAAAACAAAAACAAAAACAAAAAAATCTGCTGGAAATGTTCTAGGCACCAATCAGCAGCTGTCTAAAAATATAGGACACTCCAACAGAGCAGCCCAGCCCAGCCCCAGAAGGTCTACCCCCATTACTGTCCCATAGAGCAGGCAGATCACATCCCTGGGGAACTTGGAGGACAAAGGAAAGAACTAGCATGTTAATGCAGGCTTTTATTCCCATAAAAGACTTTTTGCTGAGAATTCTGAGATATCCCTTACATCCACAGGGAACCTAGCTTCTCTGTTAGAAAAACTGTAGTGGAATTTAATGAAGACCAGAAGTGAGAAGTTCTAGAGATGAAATTTTATACAAGTCACTACATCTCTTGATCTCTTGGCTCTAGTGGTTTTTTTGTTTGTTTGGTTAGCTGTGAAATAAGCAGAATATTAGTAGGTGATCTGTAAAAGTCACCTCTAGTTCCCAGTTTGGGTCTTAACCATGTTTTTGTTCCTATATAAGGCCTGATGTAAAGCATCATTGAGTCTGTTATAAATCTTGAGTTTCATGCCAACTAACTTATTCAGGTTCATTTGTCCTTTCTTTGGGGGGGAAAAAAAACAAGCCTCTTCCTACTACAGAAACAAAGATCTACTTCAGTGGGCACGTGGAAGCTAAGGATAAAGATTTCCTTCACTGTTGGAGGGAGAATCCATCACTATAGTTTTTTCATTTCCATTTCAAAGTTTCCACGCACTCTACCAGACAGAAGTCATCTTACCTTCTCAGAATCTCATAACAAAGTATATTTTCTCCAGCCACTGTGAGGCATACTAGTTATTTGAACAGACTTCTCCTATTGGACAGTTAAGTCTCTGAAAACAGGACTGACTTCACTCACTTGAGTATTACTTATAGCACCCGAGAGGCAACCTTGTGCGTGTCGGGGCCTGATAAATATCTGTCAAGTATCTTTTCACCGATTTGTATCATATGTGTCTCTATACATGTTTCAAGTGCTTCTCTTGCACTATTCTGATTGGTTTAGAACTAACATGAGTATAGATAATGATCTATTCTTCCTTTAAAGATCCCTTAACTACTGTTGCTGTTGCCCTCTTGAAAATATTTAAAGGAAAAATGTAAATTAAGTCAGAGAAGGAAACCTTTGTGTGTTACAGATCAAAAACTAAATATTTTGAGTTTTGTGAACCATTAAATTTGTACCAGCACTACTTAACTCTGTAGTTGTAGCACAAAATCCACCATAGACAATAAGCAAATGAGTGACATGGCCCACATTCCAATAAAGCTTTATTTACAAAAACAGGCAATCACCAGGTCATGACACACTCCTGCAATCCCAGCACTTGGGAAGCTGACACAGAAAGATGGAGAATTCAAGGCCAACCTAGACTACAGAGCAAGACTCTAAAAAAATTAAAAAAGCAGTAGACAACACAGGTGACCTATAGGCTATAGTTTTCTAAACCCAACATTAACTCTCAGGGGAAAAAAAGAAAAAAAGCAAGCATAAGAACAATTTCTTATCATCTAGCTAGTCACAGTGAGGAACACTTGGAACAAATTAAGAAACAATAGTAACTTGCTATAACAAAAGGAAAAGCCAACACAACATTGTTTGGTTTATTGATTATGTCTAGTTGCTACCCAATCAGCTATCTTTATCTAATACAACGCACACGTGGCTATGTATTGAAACGCATAACTACATATAATCTATCAAAATGTTTCAGAATTAAAAACCCTGCCAAAATAAACTTCAGACTAAAACTCTGGCTATTTCTAAAATTTATCCCCAGAGGCCTGTTGTGAAAAGATTTCTTCCTGGATAATAAAAGCTGGGGGAACAAAGAGAAAGAGGTGGTAAATAATAAGGAAAAATTCTGAGTGCTGAACTCCCACAGGATCAGGGATAACATAATCAACACCACAAAAATAAAAGGAAAATCAGCCTCACAACTGCCAAAAAGATATCAATAGGGGGTCCTGGATCACAAAACCAAGTCTTCAAAGAAGGGAAGGAAGGCCTGATATTTAAAAACTACATTTTTTATTATAACTCAGAACAAAAGAGCAGGGAATTCCACTTTACTCACCTGCCATCTGAGGACTCTGACATGGGCATTGTGTACTTGTTTGGGGTCCTGCAACTTCTGCAAAAGATAGCCATCCACCCCTTACTCATGCTTCAGAGATGGCCAGGACACTCACAAATGCACACATGCACACACCGCACACGCACACAGAGGCACAACTCCACCTGGAAGCCGGCTGTTCTGTGCTCAGGATAATCATCTCAACTCCTCCCCATGAGGTCCTTAAATAATAAACCAAGTTAAACTTGAGTGGTCTGACTGCCAAGAAGAGGAGAAAGGAAAAAGACAGGCAGCTCTGCCAAAAGATATCAAGGGCTGCAAACAGATCCCCAGGAACCTGGAGGCAGTGAAATGGCACCAGGATCCTCACGGACGCAGGCGTTCTCTGGTGCTAGACGCTGCCCCGGAAAGTGGATTAGCCAGGCAGATGGCATTAGTCTCAGGAAAGGGAGCCCTGGGAGAGTCAGCCAGGAACCTCACAGGGAATCCAAGGCCTTTCAGGACACAGCCACTCTGTTCCCGAGGAGCCAGAGCCACCCCTCCTAAGACAGTCAAGTGCCCATTGCCAAAGGCTCTTGGAGGAGGGGGGCGGGGGTGGAAGCACTTACCGTGATGGGTTATAAAGGCTAAGCCAGTTCAGGGCAGGGCTGACCAATGTTTAATTAATTCGCTTCCTGCTCTCTCTCTTGACTCTGGTTTAATCTTACTCTTTCTCTCTTCAGACTCAAAGCCCATGACAGGCAAAGGACATGGACAGAAAGGGAGACACCACCACAGGCTAGGGAAAGGCAGAACACTCTACCACCTTGTTTGATTCTGGGAGCTTACACAACAAAACCTCAGCATCCTCTAACAGTCCTGAGAGCAAATCCCACCAGCTCCTACACTGCAGTGCCAAGGAATGGCAGATCAATGAGAAAATGACTCAAGGGCAGACATTCCCACTGAAATGGGGCCATCAGTGTTTCTGCTGCAACATTAAAAAGGAGTTGGAAAAGAAGAAGAGGAAGGATAGGGAGGAGGAGGAAGCAAAGGAGCAGGAGGAGGGGAGAAAATAGTTGTTTCCAAAAGGGGCATCTGAATCGTCAGTGAGAAAGAATAAAAATGACAAACTAGTCTAGAGTCCCAGAGAGCCACAGAGGCTCTAGGAAGGAGGTGGGGGGCCAGGCAGATAGGCTGCTGTTGCTACTTCCAGGAAGAGCTTCCTTGCTGGTCCAGAGACAGCCAGGAATGGGGCAGTGGAGCACCCCAGGCCCTCCTGCCCAGCCCCGTAGTCCTCCAAAGCCACCTCCCATATTTCACAGGAAATGCCCAGGTAGAAGAAGGATGTCTAGCTCCTGCTGCCTCCACCCCTGCCCCCCAAGACCCCTCCCTGGGCCTCAGCTCCCCGTCTCCTGTGGCCTGACCATATACCAAAGATGACCCACTCTGGAAGGAGACGGCCATCTTTGGGTCCCATTTTCTGTATTGTTCAAATGGGCCTTTCAGACATAAGCAGGCCCAGGTGGCAAGGGCAGCGTCTGAGGCAGCAGGCAAGCTGCTCAGGATTTCCCCCCGACCCATCTGCTGTCATTCACCAGCCAGGACCAGCCAGGAACATCTCTTTTACCCTTTTCATCCGCAGCTGTCCCCGTGCGACCTCCATCACACCCCCATCTCTCACCTCAGCGCACCTGCCTCAAATAACTTCCCTTGTGTTGTCATTCACCTCATGGATAATTGATAGCATGTCAGGCTGGTGCTAAGAAAAGAACAAGGTGGTTAGACATGTGCTTACTATAAATAGACCCACGACATGACCAGCATTTGCCAACTTTTGAGCAAAGAAAGGCAGAGGCAGAGGCGGCGGCTGTGGCGGCAGTCTCCCCTGGGTCCTTGGGAGAGCTGGTTCACACCACAGACAAGGGTCTGCCTGAGTGGCTGCCATGATCAACAGAGACCTGGGACGGTGCCTGGCCCCATGTGGGAGCAAAAGTAAAAATATCACATGTGTTGGAAATTTGGGGCTAGTTTGACAGATGTAGCACAAAAACTCAAACAACACATACTTTAAAATGTTTGCCTTCTTCATCCAAGGGAATCTTTCTCTCTATAGATTTTAGGCAGTTTATTTCTGGATTTTGCTCTCAGGGGCATTTCTAAGCTTTCCTATATATATATACATTTAAATATATGATTGTTATCTATGTGGACTATTTTTTTTTTTTTTTTTTTTTTTTTTTTTGGTACTGGGGGTTGAACCCAGGGCTTCGCGCCTGCATGCTCTGCAAGTGCTGGACCACTGAGCTGCACCTCAGCCCTTTTTTTTTTACTTTTTGAGACAGGGTCTCGCTAAATTACGCAGACTGCCTCCGGTTTCGAACTTGCGATCCTCCCGCCTCTGCCTCCCGAGCCGCTGGGATTACAGGTGTGTGCCACCACGCCCGGCACCTATGTGGACTATTAATTAGGTACATTGTTGGACTATTCAGGTACAAAGAGAAAACATAAAATAAGGCCTACAACCTCAAGTTGCATCAATCCTTTTGTTTCCAGTACCACACAAATACAAGGTAAAATAAAAAGAAATACAAATTGAAAAATTATAAAGATTCAAGGCTTTCCCAACACTTCCACTCACTAGGAGTTCTTCACCAAACAAGGGAGCCCATCCATGGCAAAGATTAGATTAAGGGTGTACCTTCTCACACAAGGCTATTTTTTTTCATATGGTCTCAAGATGACTGCCTTTAATCAGAGGCAGGGAAAGGAAAAAAGGCAAGTGAGCTTTTCAGGCTTAAAAATGACTCTTCTGACCAGACTGAGATCTTTGGCTTGGTTACTCATACAGAATAATCTGGAAACAAATCAAATCAACCTGAATGCTCTTAAATGTCTGAGGGTGCTGAATTGCCAAAAAAAAAAACCCAAAAAACAAAAAAAAACAAGCACAGTCTGAGAAATCCATCCTGCAACTTTCCTTCTTCAGCCTTTCTGGTACCAGGCAATGATTTCATGGGAGGCAATTTTTCCATGGATAGACAGTGAGGGGGCTGGTAGGTATAAGGGGTGCTGGGTTACAAACCGATAGGGAGCAGCTGTAAATGCAGATGAAGCTTCACAGACTCACTGCTTACCTCCTGCTGTGCAGCCTCGTTTCTAACAGGCCATGGACTTACACCAGTCTATGGCCTGGGGGTTGGGAACCCCTGCCTATGGCAATCCTAAATTCCCCAAACACTCCACCCATAAGATGGGAGCTTTGAGAGATGTGCAGGCTATGGGAAGGGTCCTGCCTACCATGCCCATTTCCTGGGGGATTATGGATAAGGAAGAGGGTAAACAGAAACTATAAGAAGAGATATAATGAATTGCAATCACTGAGCAGGATCATTGCATGTCAGGGCCAAGTAACTGTATAAACTCTAAGCATCAGGGTCTGCAAGCAAAGCAGCCAACTGGAAGACACTGGAAATGTAAAGGAAAAGGCCTGGGTCCAGGTTCAGTTCTTAAATGGGTGACTATGCAAGTCCTTGAGCCTTGCAAGAGGAGGTCAGTTGTGGTTCACTCTTGTTGTTGTTGTTGTTGGGTGCCTTCGAGTCGGTATCCGACTCATAGCGACCCTCATAGGGTTTTCAATGGCTGACTGTTTCAGGATTGCCTTGGGAGTGGATTGCCAGGCCCTTCTCCCATTTTTGTGGTGCTGGGAATCGAACTCAGGGCCTCAGAGACTGCAGCACAGTGCTCTACCAACTGAGCTAAATCCCAGCCAGGAGAGGTATATTTTGAGCCATTCACCCAGCACATCAGTTAAACAAAATAAATAGTCCTTCCTTACCCTCGTCTGTCATCAGCAATAACTGACATAAAAGAATCTGAGCCAAGAATGCTACAGAAGCCACCAGTGTACATATATCACCAATAAACCTGCTTCCTGCAGAGGCTTTAATAACCAAGCAGACAGGAGATCTCTCCCCTGTTTCCGCACAGCGCATCTCATCAATAATCCAGACAGGAGATAATATGCCAAGACCCGCTGTGCCCTCACAGCCAAGCGTGACCTCGCAGGTTCCTGGTTAGCATTCTCCAAGTTCACACCTGAGAAATGATGGAAATACACTCCTGGCTGCACAGCCCTTTTCTGACTCATTTGTAAGCTACACTAATAATCCCATGATGCAAACACAAGGGGGAAAAAAATCATTCGGGAACTGTCAGAAAGGTTATTTTTGCAAGACATAAGGGAATGATTATAATGATTTATTAAAATCTTACAATGTGAGAAAGTAAGATCGGCAAACAAAATCCAATTAAGGAATTCACCAAATAAAAAGGAATTGAACTCCTCCAGCCTGGGGTTGACAAAGAAGCCATTCAGGAAAGAGCTTTATATGCTAAACTTAGCAGGGTAAACCTAGTTATTTTCCATGCAGTGCTGTTCTTAAAAGAGCTATTTAACTTCATCCATCTCTAGGTCTAAGTATTTAGACTCATAGAGTTTTTTTCTTTTCTTTTCTTTTAATTTAAACTCCAATTCTAAAATGCACTTGCCTAAGAGACTACATCACGTAGATGTGAGCTGATTTAATACAATGTTCACAAAGCTAACTGCTCCACGCATTTCCCTTGCTTTCCCTCCCCAAAGCCCTCTCTTGACCACAGAGGAAGACCAAGAGCCCATCCCCACTTCATTTTCAATTTCTCCCACCCAGACATAGTTATTCACCTTTTTCCTTTTTCAACCATGGGACATACTCTTTGGATATGTGTTTGCATAGACAACCTGTTTGTTTCTCTAAGATCTCTGTATTTGTTTCTTTGAAATTTCTCCATAAACATTCTCCCATATCTAAAAACCATCTCAAACACATAGGCATGAAGGCTGTGTCTTCAAGTCATCCTTGCCCTGGTTCTCACATGTCATCTGGCTCCACGTACATAACCTTGTGATCACTTCTTACTCCCCAATCCTTCGGCTTCACTCCCACCTGCCGCCACCACTCCAGGAAACCTGTCTCCAAAGCCATCAATGGCATCTAAGGACCACGACCTCTGAGCCCTTCTCTGGTGTTCTGCAACTAGCAGAACACTGCCCTCTCCTTACCACCCTTCCCTCCTTTGATTTCTGTGCATGGCTCAGGCCTGGTCTTCCAAGCCCTTCTCTTTCGCAGGCACCTCGCCTTCCCATTCCTTAACTCATGGAGTCCACTGGAATTCCGTGCTCAGTTCTCCTCTCTTTTCCCCCCAATTTCCCCAAAAGCCATCCACTTTCATGGCCTGGCTTCTCTAGCATGGTAAGGAGCCCCAACATCTCCTCTCTGTCCCACACCTCTCTTCTGACCAGATAGAAGTGAACAATCACATTCACAATGTCTAAAACTGGACCCACTGTCTGTCCCTCAGACACCTGTTGATCTACCTGTATCTCCCACTAGAACAAATCAGTCAAGGCAGAACCTGGAAACCAGCTCACCGCTCCTCTCTGCCCCATTCTTTACATGTAATCAGTCACTTAGGCCGGCTTGACCACTCTCTGCGCTACTGTCCCCTCTCATCTGGGCCCTCCTGTCTCCAGTGAAGCTGGACATGTTGCTCCCACTTTCAAATTAATAAGTGGCTGCCCACCAACTACACAGTAAATCTGAGACACCAGATAGGACCCACCCCACATTTCCCTTTTTCCTTTCTAGCAATACTAAATTATTCATAGTTTCCTATACGCATAAAATGGGGGAAGGACAGGGTAACTCACTCTTGAAACAATCCCAAAAACAATCAAGTCTTCAAAATCTCTATATAGGGTCGCTATGAGTCGGACCCTACTCAACGGCCCAGCACCTAACAACAACATATGCATAAAGCTATTCCACATCCTTCTATTCATTCTTTTTGGGGAGGAGAAATATCCCTCTCTCTTGGCTGGGAAATTCTTCAAGATGCATTTCAATTGTCATTCACTCTGTAAAGCCTTCTCCATTGGCCTGAATGGCTGTTGTTGTTGTTGTTAGGTGCCATCGAGTCTGTGTCTGACTCATAGCGACCCTATGTACAACAGGTGAAACAGTATTATCAGTGCTTCCCTGCTATTCATAGGGTTTTCAATGGCTGATAGTATTTTTTGGGAGTGGGTTGCCAAGTCCTTCTCCCAAGCCCACAGCATCTGGTGTTCCCAGACAGTCTCCCATCCAAGTACTAACCAGGCCCTACCCTGCTTAGCTTCCAAGATCTGATGGCATCAGACACCATAGTGGTACCACAGTGGCTATGTTGCGGGATAAGGAATTTCTCTCTCCCACTCTCCACTCTCCCTCTCTTTCCCTCTACCCACAATACTAAAAACAGGTCAGGTCATATGAGCATACAGGTAGAAGGCCACCTGTGCTAGCCAGGAAAAGGCCTCACCAGAAACCTAACCCTCACAGAACCTTGACTTTGGACTTTCCAGCCTCCAGAACTGTAGTATTTTGTAAGGGCAGGCCTCGCTGACTAATATAGCATCCCTAAAAACCCTGCCTGCCTTGTCCTCACCCTGGAGAGGGTCAATCATCCCTTTCTGTAACTTGTACAACTATCCATCTATCAGAAAACCCACCAACTCATAACATAATTACATATTTATATATCTTTCTCACCCACTCACTAGAGGGCAGAAACAATACCTTTCCATTTTTGTGTGGCCTGGCAAACCATGTGCCCAAGGTAAATGCTCAATAAATGCTTGTGAGGTGAGTAAATTAACTAGCAAATGGAATGGATAAAGTGGCATTTATTTGCCTGAGTCCACACATGGGTGCTCCTGTGTGCAGATGTATATACACTTGTGTGTGCATACACAATATTATGGTTTATTTGCAAGGGGTGATGGTATGTCAGTGTTTTCATACTCCTTTGCACAATCTTTTCTCCTCTCTCTCTCTCTCTCTCTCTCTCTCTCTCTCTCTCTCTCTCTCTCTCTCTCTTAATCCTCCTGAATTTTCCTAATGCAATTCCCACCCGAAAGTCACCACCTTATGTCATTTCATCCCTGGGTCTTCCTTTCCTTCTCTTTGGGGCATTTAGTCAGTGATCTCCGACCACATGCAGTTCCATGTTGAACCCTGACAGGAGCTGACAACAAAGAAAATGAAAGTCCCCGGTTCTGGAAATCACTCTCAGACAAGGAAGCCTCAACACAGAGGCTGCCTTCAGGGTGCTAGGAGCTCTGCTTCACTGCAGACGAACCTACATGCTTACAAATTATAATGACTCTGAGAAACCAGATGACTACATCCACTTGGCAGAAGTAGATTTAGAAAGGAAAAGAAAAGGAAAGAGAAAGAAGAGAGAGAGAGAGAGAGAAAAGGAAAAGAAAAAGTCATTTCAGGCTTATAGCAAAACTGGATACTCCTGCTAGCTCTCTCCAACTCTGAGACAGCTCTCCTCTGCACTCGGGGGAAATCAGGTCTCTTTATGTTTTCTCTCCTCACGGCTATTTATGACAGCTTGGAACAAAGAGCTCAGTCCCACATCTCTTATTTTAACTTTCTTTGTGCAAAAGAACCTCTTTTTCCCAACAGCTTGGGCAACACATGCTTACTTGGAGAGAAAGAGATTTGGAGATGGATACAAATCCACTTTGCCACCTCCTCCCCAATCAAAATTGCAAAAATCCCAGAAATGACTTCTGAGACCCCTCAGCCTACATACAGCTCCATGAGCCCGAGGGGGCGGCATGGGCTCCAGCCTCCCCAAGGCTCATTCTGCATCACCCCCAAGCCACTCAGTGGTGGCTCCAGTGTTTACTTCTGCACACAGAAGCTGGAAGGGCCACAGTATGACAGCAAAGGTAGAAAGGGAGCGACCGTCAAAGCCACCCTGGTCAAGCTCTTCACATTGGACTGAGAAAAAGTCTGTGTCCCTCTCCAACAGTGCTGGTGCTATTCTGGGAGAGATCACGCTGGGTGTGATGAGGAGAGACGTAAGCCAAAAGCACCATTTGTTTGTAATCATGCCAGTGCCTCCTTACAGTTCCCATTCAGGTGCTTTGATCTTACTCAGAAAGGAACAACTGCACTCACCTATTTTTTGAAGTACATTCTTATTCATAGATCCCCAAGCAGCTACAGAAGTCGTTGGCAATACAGCAAGGGCAAAAGACTTCTGAGAAATTCTTAACTGATTCCAGGCTTAGGCTGGATGAGGAAACTCTCCTAACATGAACCACACACGCACACGCACGCACACTTTGAGCAGCCTCAGGAAAAAGTCTTGACAAGTTCATGCCTCATTGTCCAGGAGTGAAAAAATGTGATATCGTGAAAACTTAAAAAAATGCTGCATGTCAGTTGTGGTATCTTTGCTCCCACAGTGTTTGTGATAAATGGAACTGAACAGAAAAACATGAGTGCTGGAAGTCACGGAGGTAGACTGAGGCAACGGACCCTGGATGCTCCCAATCCCCATCCTTGCCTGCAGTCAGGAGCCCTGTTCCAGGCCTCGGTTTCCTCTGTCTCGCTCTCAGTCGGCCGGCCCATCTTACCCACTAATCGTTCTGTTCTGCCTCCCTCTATTCTCTCCCTCCCAGCCACGGTGGGTGACCCTGGTGATTTCTGCAACAGCCAAGAGCCCTGAGGGAAGAAATGGCATTTTCCAAAACTCTGGGCTCATACCCAGCCAACTCCTTCCACCTCCCTTTCTCATCCCCAAACCCAGAGCCTCTGCCAGCAGCCTGTTGTCATGGTTACTCTAATCTTTATCTGCCTTGCTTGTTAAACAAGCTTGTTGAACGCCCTCACCTCTGCAGCCTCCATTGCGTCCCATTCCGGTCCTCATCTCCTTCCTTCTCTGAGGGGTAAAGGGGAAGGGCGGTAATCACTGCACTGTTCCCTTCCAGCCCCTCCAGCCCACCAGATTTTATCAGGAGGGCTCCTTTTATGTTCCTAAATGGAAAAGTACCACTCATGACAGAAACAACCAGGGGCTGGAAATGAAGGTTCTACTCAGGCTCTACAATCAGAAGAGAAAAGGGAGCAAGGAGGAGCAAGTCCCCTGACAACTATCTTGGTTGGCAACAAGAAGCTGTTGGCTTAAGTTCTCAGTGGAGCCTGCTGAGATCTCCTAAGGCAGCTCTGCCCCATGAGCTCCCCTCAAAATACGACTACACACCCCACTTCAAAGCCACTGTCCTTCACCATCTTCTCACAGCCCCACACCACATCCTTCCTTTCCTCCACTCTGGAAAGATGACATTGATTCCCTTTAGGCTGCTCTGGAGTCTGTTGTCTCAGCCTCCTTAGAGATCTAAATTCCACCAAAATTTCCTGTCTCTTGGCTCCGAATCCAATTTCTCTCCACTTATCTTTGCCCTCAGCATATAAACCCAGGTTCTGATGTTAAAGCAAAATCCCCTTGGACCCGGGTTACCTTCTGGTCACTTCTAGCTCACTTTCCTTTTTGGAAAGTCAGTGCCTTTTCCTGTGTCTAGTTCCTCACTTTGCAGTCAATCCACTACACAATGGTTTCTTACAGTGTCGAGGCAGAGCCAAGATGGTGAAGAACTTTCCTGCTGTTGAATGCAGTTCACCCTACACATCCTTTTAGCTATTGTCTCCTTAGTGAATGGTTATGGTGGTTAACAGAGAGGACATCAATGTCCTTTAACTTATGTTCAAATCTCAGCTCTACATTTATCAGTTGTGTGAATTTAGGCCAGTTAACCTCTGCTGCCTCAGTTTTTCTATACTTCATTGAGGCACTAACTGTACCTATCCTGTCTGGTTATCACAAAGATTAAATAAGAAAAAATATATAAAACAGTCAAAGGAGTGCTCACTTGTAGGAAATACTCAAAAATCATTGGTGGCTATCACCATCACCCCAACACATTGGCAACAGCCAATGTTCCTGCTCTTCTTTTTGATGCCCTCTATTCCTTCCTCCTCCTCCTCCTCCTCCTCC